>PNEQ01042176.1:0-81923 GCA_003012365.1 Medauroidea extradentata
CACAAGCTCTGTGGACGACTGACATAACTAAACATTGTATTTTCCTCCGCACCGGTTTAATATATATTTTCAAATTTCACACAGCTTGACATTAACGTACACACCAACTTATGTACAAAATTTCAACTCTCTACGCTAACTAATAATAAAGTTAATATTTAATTTTACTGCAGGGGGTAAGCGAAGCCACGCCCCTGAGTTGACATACTTCTTGCCCCTTTAGCCTTGGTTCCCACACAAATTCAAGGCTGTGGGCGAACTCTCGGCCGCCATTCCTAGCTTTCTCTTTCCTTCGGCGTGAAGGGTTAAATAGCCATGACACAATTCAAAATACTCCTCTCCAACCCTTCGCCTCTGGCCAATATACAAAACTAAATTAAAAATAAATGAAATTAAACAAATTATTACGATTGAACAAGATTAAACACATAATTCTGATTACAATGAAATGTCAACGGACTCTCTACGACAATTCTATCACATTTTGCATAATTTACAATTAAGATTACATTTAATCAATACAAATGGCAAAGAGGCCTGTTACAAACAAGGTTACTGCAACATCACTAGGGACCCCTGTTCTTCGCGAAAATAATTTTGCCTCACTTTGTTTCGGTGTCTTACGTGCACATCTGCAGCTCTGCTTCGTAGTCAGTGATTGGCTGTTTTACTTGTCTCGAGCCTTTAGATTCTACAGGCAAATCACAGACGTGCGTTGTTGTAGGAACGTTATTGTAATTGGCTCAGTCTAATGATATACGTCACTTTATAAAAACATTCTGCCAATAACCATGAAGCAGAATTGCAGATGTGCACGCAAGACATTGAAACCAACTGGAGCAAAATTATTTTCGTAAACATTTCGTGGCAATACACTTAAGAGTGCGTGGTAGGTACATAATTCAACGCTAAAAGCATTCATATATAATTGTAATTTCTTGAAGCCAATTTGCGAAAATTAACAATACCAATCCTAGACAACAGTTGTAGCCAACGTTTTAAACAAAATTGTTTCCAGTGTTACGAACTTTTGAGGCACAACCTCTGACGCCGGAACCTCGTGCATTTAACTTCGGCGCAAGAGATCACGCGTGACGAATTAGTAAATTTTGAATAAACATTGGCTCATAAAGTTGGCAAATACCATTATCTAGGATTGTCATTGAGTATTTTATCCATATTGGCTTCGAAAAAAGCGTAGAAGTTAATTTATGTTTTCAGCGTTTATTTATCTACCACGCACTCCTAACCGCCGTCGAAACATACGAGGCGCTAGACGCTACACTAATTTGGAGAATACGCTTGCAGAAATAATTCTCGCAATTGACCACCATCTATAAGCACGAGTAGTTGAGGAGCGCTGTACGACGGGTCTCATTGGCGTGGACGGGTCACGGCTGCCCAATACGGTGAGCAAGGCCAGGACGATCTGCCCCGCCCACCAGGTCCAGCCAGAGCAATCATCGCTCCCACGCGCCACGCCGCGCTGCCCGCCTCTCCCAGGGTAGAGTTAAATCTACTACACGTTACCAAGCTAAGCAGTATTACTGTTAAGGGGCCCGCCTCGTTGCCATAAAATCACACTGCAGCGTGTTTGAAGAAACAGTTTTACACCGAAACTAATACACGTGTGTTCACTCTGTTTGTCTACGAAAAGAACACACACTTCAGACGACTGCCCTTAAGTACTTCCAATACAACACACGTATTAGAAATCCCCTTTTAGGGCACGTCAAAATGGGTCAAAACGGGGTTTTCAGGCTGCTATAGCGGAAAATATACTAGCCGAATACATGTGAAACCACTTAATTGGACTTTAGTAAAGTGATTTTGTAAATAAAACAATAGGGTCACCACTTAAAGTCCCATAGGAAATTTGTTTTTTCGCGAAGACTGCACGCCTTAAGCGTAGAGGCGACCCACCGTTGTAATGCTCATACGACGTCGCCCTTAGCACCATACCTCACTCACACAAACACATATGCCACGAGGCGGGCCCCTTAACCTGGATTGCCTTGGCCATTTGCCGTGTTACGTTTAATTTTTTTGCACGAGTCTTGCAATGAGGCAAGTTACGAACTGATCTAGTATTTTGGCCATACGCCATTGCAGCAAATGGTGTGTCATAGAAAACCAGACAATATATACAAACATACAAATAAACAAACAATAATACTGTTTTTTGTAACTGGTAAACATAGGTAAACATATACAAGGAATTCAGTCAGTGAGTAACAAGAAAATAAATGAATGAACACAAACGAGCACCCGTACAAAAAAAATTGACCAAGGAATTCCGTCAGTAAGTTCGAAACAACTTTTCTGTGACACACCATCTACTGTAATTGCATATGTCCACAACACTACTTTTGTTTGTTACTTTTACCCGTTCAAAATATTTGTTTTCAGGTGTTTAGCTGCATAATCAATCATTGTAGAAGAGTGTTTTAAGACAATTCACTGTAAAAACACTTCCTAAAATGTTGAAGTAATTAACTTAAACGCAGTATGGGGCAGTTACCATACTCCCGCTTTGTAAATATGCAAACTATTACACTTGTTACAATACAAGACTGGTAACTGTAGTATACATTTGACTGTTTTATAAAAAAAGTTTAGGAGTTCTACCATGGGTATGAAACAATTCTACTATGTATACATACTTTCTTAGCGCTCCTATACACACGTGTGGCAAATTTACAAACTATTTTTAGAGTGTTTCTTTGATCCCTCTAGGTAACAATAGAAATTTTCTTCAATAAACGACATAAATAACAAAATTCTGAATGTACCAAATTTACTCCAAAGGTTAATCTAACCCGATTTACGGTAGTTTGGTAGCCTAATGACAGCTTCTGCTGCTAGTTGAGTTGGTGTGGGCAAAGAAGCTATATCAGTTGTGGCCATTTCCCGTAGAGAGTTTTCTTGATTATGAAAATGATTTGATTTTTGGCGAATAACACAAATATTTAATTACTTATTTTTTTCAGTAAAAAGTTTACATCAAGTTATTTGTCTGTTTATACAGCCTGTCTAACAATAATCTTATTAGACCTCTTTCTGACTTCAGCACAATAGGGCGGAAATCGCCCCTATATAGTCAAACTCGTAAGAAATTCTATTATCTTCCTCTAGAATAAAATTAACCTTACTCGTGGACAAGGGTGACACTAGATACGAATTGCAATTACTTGCTGAAAAACCCGTACCCACTGATAGCCAACCATATTATAACGGACTTCTTTGGCACATGAATTTTAAAATTAGCAAGTCCGTGTAATTTGACATGATATAACCAGTTTGGCTAAAAATTTCATTTCAAACGTCCCGCAAGCTATATACAGTGCACAACACAGTGATTTATTATTATTAAACTGGCTTTATAATTTCTTTAGGGTGGTCATGTTGGTGCAACTGCCGTACGACACTTGCCTTTTCTTCTTGCTCCTCTTCTAAGAACAAGTTTCCAAACAATAACGACCGCCTCTTCCATAGGACCGAGCGAGGTGGCAAAACCGGTAACACAACACGTCGGACTCGCATTCGAGAAGACCCAGGTTCGATCCCCGCCGACTCCGGCCATCCTGATTTATTTTTCTATGGTTTCCCGAAATCACTTCAAGTGCATGCTGAGATGGTTCCTAAATGATGGCCATAGTCGACTCCTTTTCCATCTCCTGTCATTGTAGCACATCGTGTGTCATCGTCTGTTATGACCTCGTTGTCGACGATACGTAAAGCAGATATACCTTACCTCCTCCGTAAATTACTCTTGTACCCGACAGCGCCACCCAGCCGTGGTCCTTAGCACGCTTCACATCTACTGTCTTTACTGCACAGAATAGCTACGTATACAGAAGACAACTAGCGTCACTGTGCGCTTCGCGTTTTGCTGCTCCCGTTTGCCGCTCATGTTCTGCCAACCTTCCTGCGTTCAAAATGTAAGCGACTGTTACTTTTTTGATGAAAACTATTAAACGAGCATTGCATTTGTTTATATACGGGAAAACATACATTTCTAACTGCATCGTCATAAGTACAGCCATGCACAAATATACACTTATTAGTGGGGGATTGACTACAATCCAGTGGAATTTACTCACCCGAACTAAGGTAATTCTAATACAGGTTAGACAGATAATGTGTTTTCTCATGGAATAGTTTGGCACAGGGAAAAATTGTGCGGGTAGTTGTGCTGCTATTGTTAACGGGTGTAATAAAATACGAAACCACTGTAAAATTAAAGTTAACTAGGCTTGGGAAAGAGAGACGCCATTTAACTAAATTTAAATGAGTAAAACGAACAAAATTTGCGTTTCAAATTATCATCTTCAGGTTACTTAAATTTACGAAAGCTCTGTATTTGGTCAGACATTTAAACTGGTTTTTTAATCCCGTAAAAATATGAAAAATTAAGTAATTTCATTCTCAAAACCACTTGAGATTACCTAGTTATTACTTATGTTATTTGTATAGGAAATATTTCCCATCATCTGGATGCGTAAGATGCGTTTCCTCCTAAAGCGATATCGTGATAGGCGACTAGGCCCATATCTAGTATAATCGTGACGGGATTGTAGTTTTCGCGGAACGATATTTGCACCACTTTGTTTCAATGCCTTAAATGCGTATCTGCATCCATAACTAGAGCCGCGATTTTATGGCGAAAAGATTTTTGCAATATTTGGCTCCGATGCGTCATGTGCACACCTGCAGATCTGCTACATCGTCTGTGATTGTATGATTTTACTCTCACATGCCTTGGCAAATTATAGACGTACAGACTCACAATAATCTTATTCTGATTGGTGCAGTAAAATGAGAAACGTGTCTGAACAAAGACACGCTACCAATAACCTTGAAACAGAACTGCCGATGTGCACGTGAGACATTGAAACCAAGTGGGGCAAAAATCTTTTCGCGACAAAATCGTGGCCCTATCCATAACACGTTTTAACTCTGTCTTTTCTTGGAGTTGTATATTGGTAAATGAAAGAACGTATTGTGTCACAATAATATTGTTATGATTGGTACTGTCAAATGACAGACTGTGAACAAAGACCCACTGCCAATAATCGTGAAAACTGAGCTGAATATGCGGACGTGGAATTGAAATAAAAGGCGCAAGAATGTTTTAGCGAGTAACTCGTGACCTTATTAATGACGGATGTAAATGTCAGTGTTTGCTGACGGCAGACTCCGAGATAGGCGGGGGCTATTAGCTGCGGCGTGGCTTGCGCAAGTGTGTGTTGATAGCGGCGTGTTCACAGCTGTTCCTCCAAGGTGGACGGCAAAGTGCCACACACCACACATAACCAGCAGGTGCGTCCTATCTTCGCCCCAACACTGTCCTTCCTTCCTCCGCGACCCGCCCAGGCCACAGACGACACTGCGCGCTTCAATTAAGGGGCCCGCCTCGTTGCCATAAAATCACACTGCTGCGTGTTTGAAGAAAAAATTTTACACCGAAACTAATATACGTGTGTTCACGCCGTTTCTCTACGAAAAGAACACACACTTCATAATACGACTGCCCTTAAGTACTTTCAAGATAACACACGTATTAGGAATCCCCTTTTAGGGCACGTCAAAATGGGTTAAAATGGGTTTTCAGGCTGCTATAGCGGAAAACATACTAGCCGAATACATGTGAAACCACTTAAGGGTAGTGCATTGGACTTTAGTGAAGTGATTTCGTTAATAAAACAATAGGGTCACCCCTTAAAGTCCCATAGGAAATTTGTTTTTTCGCGAAGACTGCACGCCTTAAGCGTAGAGGCGACGCACCGTTGTATGGCCCATACGACGTCGCCCTTAGCACCATACCTCACTCACACAAACACATGTGCCACGAGGCGGGCACCTTAAGGTGCCCACATAACTGCACCTCACCCAGGCTCACAACTGACGGAGATATAAGGGCGACCTTCTAGCGCGCATCAAATGCCGCATCGCCACAACGAAGTGAAGTGAAGAGATTTTCGCCAGCACTCAACATCTAGGTCGTTAGCGCTGACATTATGTACTGAGCAGCGCCGAAATGAAGGGGCGGGGGAAACAGGAGATCCCCGAGAAAACCCACCGACCAACGGCATCGTCCGGTACGATTCCCACATGCGAAAATCCGAGGACCGACCCTGTCGAGAATCGAACCCGAATCGACTTGGTGGGAGGCGAGTGCTCTAGCTAAACGCGGCCCCTATCGCCACGAGCCAAGTGCAGGACTAGCGTGCAAGATACTTGCCGAGTTTTTTTTTATAGTATGGAACTTTAAGCTGTGTCCAAATAATGTTATTGGTGGAAAGTCTGTAGCAAAGTTCAGTGCATAATTCTGAGTTCCACATACTCCCGGTTAGTTAATTTTGAAGTACGTCAGTCAGAAAAGACCATTTTCAGCTACACTGAAGTGCAGAAACAAGCATTTTTAAAAAGCATGGTGGCTTAATAGTGACACTACGTCCATGCCCGAAGTGTTTGTTTTCGTACATTCACACAATAGGCACGTGTGGAATAGTTTCGTAATATAACGTATTCACGAACACATTGCAGCGCATTTTAAGCAGGTCGTGGCGGCGCCCTTAAGATGACTATATTGCAGTGGCGGCTCGTGGGTTGTTGCCAGGTGGGGCTGCAGATAGTCGGAACTGTACACTCTTGATGAACGCGCCGTAGACCAACGACCATGAAATATTTGTCGGCTACTAGATGTGTTGTGACGACTCAGTAGTAAGGGGCACCTGCACATCAGCGTGTCAGTGGCTGTAGAGTCAACCAGCGCACAACCCTGTACAGCTCTTGGCAACTGCAGCCCCACCTGGCTTCAACCCACGAGTCGCCACTGCTATATATTGGTGAACATATTTTGCGTGTTCGAGACCTATAAGTGCGGTAGCAGTAAGACCGCAATGCTTTTATCCTACCTTCTATTTAAGGACAATTAACTGGAGTACTGTCTTCTAGCCGAAAACTCGTCTCTATGAGACATTCCGTTGGGAACCTTCAATTTTATGACGTTCTGTTAAAGGTAAAGGTGAATCTTTACAATTAATTTATTTAATACCTTTATTTAAATGGCGAAGTTAAGGCATTTAACCTTCTCTTACACCCGTACGTATTTTAAAAGATTTTGTGCCAAGATTTTGATGTATATGCAGGACCGCCGAAATACGTCTTTCATTATTATAAGCAGGGACACTGGAAAATCGCGAAAATGTTTAAGATAGTCTCCAATAAACTGTAGTATATTAACCGTGACACGTGTGAACAGTTTTGTGGGGAATCACACACGAGGTGTGTTCAAGCTGTGCCGTTCTAACTGGGTTTTGTTGAAGAGAGAAACAATGCCTCAAATGTACTACAGCCAATGCCGATACGAAACAGTCGGTGTTATATACAGCATGTTGGAGCCTAGCAAATAGTCAACTATTCCCGCGACTTTCCAGTGTGACTAATTATAAGCCATGGCAGTTTCCTTCCTCAGTTCATGTCACTGTGTCAAGTTGTATGCAATGACCTCGCCATCGACGAGACGTCAAACCCATTTATCTCTTAGAGTCACCGTGCTCATCACAGAGAACAACACAGAAAGGAAGTCTGCAGTCGGAACTGTACTTACAAAACAAATCTGCGAGTGATTATTAACATTCTTTACAAATGCAAACTGGGAACTGCTTCTACGATCGTTACAATTGCAAAGAGTGGTTGCGTCTAAAAGGAAGTTATATATATTTCGTTCCTCGTCTCTCGAATGCCACTGGCTGGAGATCCTGCCCCACTGATGTTTCCACAGACAACTCTTAGAGCTGTGTAGCCTATATAGTCATTGTTAAGTACGGCGTACCATACAACAATTCCATACTTCGCCACTAACCGTTACTAACGCCATGAGTTCGTCACGGATACATTTTTGCACAGTCTGGTTTCAACGCCTTACATACACATCGGCTGGTAGCTTTGCTTCATGGTTATTGGCAGCGTGTCTTTGTTCAGTCACGTTTCCCATTTGGCTTGCACAAATCAGAATAAGGTTACTTTGAGTGACATAACTAGGGACTGAAAAATTTTGCGAATTGAATGACCTGTAGGCTAGAATCCATTATACTATGCATACTCAAGCCCCGACTATTAGTCAACTAGCTGCTACTCAGTGGAACAGCAGACAATGAACCACTACGCGGGGCCTTGAGTATGCATAGTATAATGGATTCTGGCCTACAGGTCATTGTTCGCGAAATATTCCAGTCCCTGGACAACATACGTCTGTGATTTGCCATTAGAACCGCAAGCCAAGCGAGAGTTAAAGACATCCAATCACTAGAGGCACGAGTATTTCGCGTATTCATCTGGCAACAGCGTAGACTTATCAGACCTATACACATACTGGCCAAAGTCAAATATCTATTGGCTTCTAACTGTAACACGTGTTACCACCACGTCTTGTTTCCTTATTTATCACTGGCTTGCAGTCGTCAAAAATGTGTTGAAACAGGCGTCGTCTAATCACAGAAGGAGTACTGAAGTACACATTACTGGCATGCAACCTGACCTAGAATCAATACGCAAAATAATCGTGCCTCTAGCAATTATTGACCATAACTAGAGACACTGGTGAATCGCGAAAATATTAAACATAGTCTCCAATAAACTGTAGTATCTGAATCGTGACACGTGTGAACAGTTTTCTAGCAAATCACACACATTCTGTGTTCAAACTGTACAGTTCTAATTGGGTCTGTTGAAGAGGGACGCAGTGCTCCATATAAACGGTAGCCAATACAGGTGCAAAACCTTCAGTGTTATACATAGCATGTTGGAGCCTAGCAAACAATCAATTTTTTCCGCGATTTACCAGTGTCTCTAACCGTTACGCACTGCATTGAAACTAAATGGGCAAAAATCTTCTCGTCACTCTGAACACTACTCTGTACAATTACAAGCATTTTACTTGTTAGGTGTGTAATTTTATAAGAAAAACATTAATAGATCTTGAATGTATTCTTTTAAAAATATAGTTTCCTAGAATTTTTTAGGACACAAATTATGTTAACAGTCAACATACAGACGACCATGACGTCTAGCAGAGCAGCACATGAACTAGCAGAATTGTCACTTGTTTTATTTCAGAATGGTACTTTCCTATTCCCACTGAGTCGCAAAGCTTATTTCAAACATAAGGACACGTAAAAATGGTATGTCGCGATGCACAAGGAAGATTAATTAATTATGCTTCCTTGTTTCATTGCTCTACTATAAGCAGAACGTTGACGTGTTGTTATAAATATACGTTCCGTTCTCAGGCAAGTAAAAAACGCTGGCAGTCGAGTTTCTCAGCTTGACGTTTTTATTAGGTCGTTAAAACGGTAGCATTTCGAAGCACTCATCTTCCAAGAGCTGTTGGTAGGAAGCTCGGAGCTAGGAGCCAAAAGCGCGGGAGGCGGCAGCAAAACAAAAGACATCTGCCAGACGCTACCAACTTACCATAAGCAGGACCGGATTTACCATAGGCCCACTAGGTCCGGGCTTAGCACACAACCTCCACAGGGGCGCACTTTCAGAAAGGAAGAAATGTGAACAATTTATTATTACCATTATTGCTATCAAAGTCGCGATCTACATCAGTTTTCAGCGTCATGATATTATTTTTATATTTGTGCCAGATTTTTTTTCTTATTTGAGACATAAATTGAGACTAAATGTTGCTATTCTAATTTTTTTTATCTCTCATAGTTTTTGCGTAATGACTCGTAAACCTCTAAATTTTCATTTTGCGGTTTTTACACGCCACTAAAACATACTGACATACCAAACTGAAAAAAAAATGTACAGTAAATAACGATGTTGTAAACTAGAACGTCTCCTACGTAAAAACAAAATAGTAAAATATTTTTGTGCTGCAAAAAAATTGCTGAAAATTTCAAATTAACAATTTAAAATATTCAATAATTTGTTTTAAAAATACGGAAAAAAATGATTTTGTTTTTATGTAGAAGATGTTATAGCCTACAACATCTCTATTCACTGTACATTTTTTCATTTTGGTATGTCAGTTGGTTTTAGTGGCGTGTAAGAAAACCGTAAAATGCAAATTTTTACGTTTACGAGTCATTACGCAAAAACTATGAGGGATAAAAAAATCATAAGAGTAAAATTTAGTCTCAATTTATGTGTAAAATAAGAAACAAATACCTGGTACAAAAATAAAAATGTGACGTTGAAAACTGATGTAGACCGCGCCCTTAACAGAAAATTTCGAATAACTGCATTAGAGTTAAGGTAAATAACAATTATTTCATTACTATTATTGATATTGTACATAGCGAGAGGACAGCGTTGAGTAATTAAAAATAATGTGGTGTTGAATATGGGAAAAGGGCGCGAGACAGTAAGGTAGGATGTATACGAGAGGCTACGGGGGTGCTGAGATTGACGGGCCTAGGGCTCTTATATGCTTCAATCCGACCCTGCGAAAAAGAAACATGCGATGAACTTAAACCACACTTCCCACGAATGAAAATTTTAAATTTTCATGCTTTAAGTCTCATACGAAAATAGAAAAACAGTGAAATCCCCTTCAGAAGTTTCTCATTTAATGTTTCCTGCTTAATAAGTTAAATAATTTTGTACATTGCCTATATTATCAATGTATAATTTAACCCTTTCAAGAAGTATTCCTGGTTAATAAGCATTATTTTTCTGTCCCACTATAAACGTCTTAACAGTCGAGTGGCTTGCTCGCAAACGTGACACTGTATTACTAGAGTCATGAGTCTGTCGAGAAAAGGTTTAGCGCCATTCTGTTTGAGTGCCTTACCTGCTTATCGGCAGCTCTGCTTCATGGTTATTGGCAGCGTGTCTTTGTTCAGGCACGACTGTCATTCGACTGCTCGAATCAGAATACGGAGAACCCCAAGAAAAGTAACTGATAAAACATCCAACCACTGAGGACGCATCAGAGCTGCAGATGTGCACATAATGCATTGAAACCAAAATGGTACAAAAATATTTTCGCCACAAATCGTGGCTCTATGCATTACATACTGTGCGCCGGTCAGCAGCTCTCTCAACGCTTCACCGATTTTGTGCCTCACACACATACATCTAGCTAGTCTATGGAGCTACCTCAAAGAAATTGAAAAAATAAAATTTTCGGTATACAGTATTAAGGACCATATCGTGATATATCTTATATTGTGGTAAACCACTTTGCAGGCTTCGTAAAATTGGGAAGGCTGTGTAGGCTACACAGAGTTCAGAAGGTCACCAACAGAGAGCAGGCATGTGTAGTTCCGGCAATGAGTGACCAATGTATCACATGTAACATCACAATTATACTGTCTATAAAAATTAAGTAATTTACGTTACTGAAGTTCGAAGTCTTAGGATCACGAAGCACGGTAGGTTTACCTCACAACTGCCAAAACCAGCAGCAAGAGACCAGAAGAATTCGCAGACGCAATGGCCACATTACAGCAACGTGGTAGTCGTGCGCTATGTAAGTGCTGGTAACGTGCCATTTGTGACGTGAATGCAACGTGCCAATTGCAATGTTGCCTGCATGAGACGTTTTAGCGTCACCAGCGCATCTTCAGCACACTGCTGGCACAGTAGCAGTAGCAGTAGTAGTATGCTTTCTTCTATGTTTGCAATTAATTTAGAGTTCTCCATGTCGTGTCTACAACTGCAACCCAATTATGAACATGGCAAAAATGAGTATACGTTTGAACTCTAGCTTGTACTAAGAATTTGTCGCGGAATTTTCCGGCCCTTGCTGCATCACTGGCCGACCATGATTATGTTCGACCGCTTGGCTCAGTGGTTAGCGCTCCTGGCTGCTGGGTCAAGGGTCCCGGGTTCGGTTCCCGGCCGGGGAGGTGACATTTACAGTCACTTCCTCGGGTTAGGGACTGGGTGTTTGTCTTGCCTGTCTGCCACACGCCAACGTCCAATTACGTCACTTACACGAAGCAAAAAATCACTGGGGATTATATGACATAGACTCACTTACAAGGGGGATGTTTGGTGGAGGCGTTTTGTAATAAAAAAATATAAAAATTTAAAAATTAAATTTAAAGAAATTAATTAATAAAAAAAATACTGTCCACGATTTGATGTTTCTTAATTATTGGCCCAGAGCTTTCCAGAAGATGTAAGACGATCACGAAACTGAACACACACGTAAATTTTAACGCATTCTCAAAATAATACGAGAATTTTTTAGATCTCTGCCATAAACAAATAAAATAAGTTATGCATTGCTTACATAATATAATATTATAATGAAGTCTACCGTCTGTTCGGTTGTTTTAAACAGAGAAAAATGTTTAGTACAGTCCACCATATGTAACTTTGTATATGACCAAACAAACGTATCAAACTTGAACCAGCTAAATATTTGGTTGCCTGGTAGATTTAGTTATCTCAATAAGAGGGCTTAGTCCAGGTAAATATACGTTGTGTTAGAGCAACAAATCCAATGTTTGAAGCGTTTTATATATTGTCCGGTGAACAAATATTTTCTTGAATCAAATACACTTTCTTTCGCCGTATACAATCATATATATACACACACATACACATTTCTCTGTGTCCAAGAAATCAATGGTTATGTTTATAATGTAGTGTTCGCAATCGTGTAAGAGTTCAGATCGAAAGAAGGAATGGGGTCGTTCGTAGCCGTGTGTTGATTCGATATAGATGCATCACATCTTGGGTTCGAGCAACGCCTTACGTGGAGCACAAGGCCGCCAACACGTGAATGAAGCATGGAGTAGGTGGAAGGAAAGATAGAGAGATGAAAGGTGGGAGAGAGAAGGAACTGCGCAGAAAGATTCCCGCCTCGCTGGAGGAGTGCGACCTCTACACGTCTTCCAGTCAGTGACCAGCTTGTTTCTGCGAGCGCACATACTACCAGTAGCAAAGTGTAGTGTTGCTCTAAGGGAAGCGGCGTTTAAAGGGCAGTGTTAGTTAATTTTCTTGTGTTTTCAGTTTTCGAGCCATAACATGTATCCAAGTTGTATTATCAAAATTGTCTCTTTGACATGACATATGATATATTACTGATAAACTGCTTGACATAAATAATAATAGAATCTTTAATTAATTTGTCATGCAAGTGAATTATTGGTAGAGCCGCGATTTTATGGCGGAAAGATTTTAGCAACATTTGGTTTCGATGCGTCATGTGCACACCTGCAGCTCTGCTACATCGTTTGTGATTGGATGATTTTACTATCACTTGCCTTGGCAAATTATATACATACAAACTCACAATAATCTTGTTCTGATTGGTGCAGTAAAATGAGAAACGTGTCTGAAGAAAGACACGCTGCCAATAACCTTGAAACAGAACTGCCGACGTGCGCGTGAGTCACTGAAACAAAGTGGGGCTAAAATCTTTTCGCGACAAAATCGTGGCCCTAATTATTGGTTAACTTTGAAGAATGATTATAAGTCCAATATATAGGGACAAGAAAAATTCGCGTTTTCTTTCAGGCACAAGCTAGAACTCCAGTGACTGTAAGTTCGTGTGAGACTCGTAATTGGACGTTGACTTATTTGACACATACTTGAAGTCGCTGAACCAATAACTGCAATGTAACTAATCAAGGCCTATTTCACTGTATCAGCGAGCAGTCAGTGAGCAGTTCTTGTCTGCTTGAGTACACATATGTTCTTGGAGGCTAGCCTAATAGTCAGTGAACCCGTGAATTTTTCCCGCCTCTACGAATATAAGATGGACATATGACACCTCCAAAATTCATCACAAATATCTTCTACGCATGAACATTGTCGCATTTAACCAAACATATTTTACAACAGAAATTATCGCATCGCACGATGCCTAGAGACGATGGTTTATCGCGGGAAAAGGGAAAACTTGTCTGTTTGCTGGGTTTCAACGCACGTGCAGCTTATGAAAAGATGACTGGCTTTCGCTTGTTCTGGGAGCTGTTGCTCTACTTGACTAAGCCAATAAGAATCCCGAAATTGTAATATTTTATGTTTATTATTGGTCTGCAGAAAGCTACGTTGTGTTAGATGTATATCACCTTATCATACACGACACGAAGAACTAGAGTGTTTTCAAGGGTATGTTGCCACACAAAATTTTCGCGATATACCATAATCTCTAACTATGCCTAATTTATATTTCCTTCTGTAATATCCATGGGTATAACACTGGACATAACCAGCTGTAGTAGTTGTTGTAAAACAAAAATAGGTTCGTTCCAGTGTTGAAGTATGGATTTTGACCAAGAGTTACGGTCGGTGCCAAGCAATGACTATATTATATAGGGACCAATATTTGTGTGACAATATTTCTGCGCCAGTTTGTTTCACTGCCTTACGTGCACATCTGCAGTTCCGCTTCGTGGTCAATTACGGCTGTTTTCAACTGTTCGAGTCTTAACGTTTTACTGCAAATCACAGACGATTGGCACTGCAGTAACCGCGTATTCTGATTGGAACTGTCAAATGAAACGTCCTTCCACAAAGACAAACTGTCAATAACAGCGAATAAAAACTGCAACGTTGCACGTACGGCACTGAGCCATGTTGATGCAGAAACATTTTCGTCCGAAAAAATACGGTGTCCATAAATGGACACAATTATATAGTAATTACTCCCTAAAATATATTTGCTAAAGTAGTTCGACGTTAAGAGGAGTCTTCGCCAATGTCGAATTTCCACCTTTGATGCGTGGGAACAGAGTAGCGATAAGAGCCAGTGTCCCACACTTGACGAGAAGCATATCGCCTCTATTCACAGCGCGCCAAACTGGCGTGCAAGGTTTTCGTTGTAGTATTTTTTCTACGGGACTTTAAGTGGTGACCCCAACATTTTATTTCTGAATAGGCCTAGTATGAAGTAAAGACCAACGCATGCCTCTCGCTTTGCACTTTACGAATTCAGGCAATATTTTCGGAGTTACAGCAGTCTAAAAAACCAGTTTTGATCCCTTTTGAGAGGCCCGAAAATCATGTTTCTAACAAGCGTGCTGAAATTTCGATAACATAGAAGTATAGTTTCAAGTGTGTGTTCTTTTCATAGATAAACGAAAAATGAGCGGTTTCGCATAAAAAAGAATACGTGTGACACGCTGCAAAGCCGTCCATGCGCCATTCGCGAGGACTCCCTCTTAAGGATGTTCAAGTGAGATAAAGTCATAATTTTATTTTTATATGAAAAAGTGTTAGTTTTGTAGACGATATTTGTGAGTGCAGTTTCATCTTACGAAACAATTTTAGCACGCGTATTTTTCTCGTAACGGTGTGTCAAAGTCACTATTTGCATGTTCTGCTGCCATGCAAATAGTGAAAACCAATTGACTTACGTACATGAAATAATTCACAGTGAAATAACATACAATGGGCTGCGAAATAAAACATTTGAAAAAATCCCGCGAACTGTTTTTGTATTTTTAAAAAAAATCCTGAATTTGCGCCTATTTTTTCTGTACTTTTGCGATTTTTTTTATGCAAAATATTACGTTGTGGGTTTTTTAATGTTTTATTGTATAGTTCATAGGATGTAAGTTCACAGTGAATTATTTTGTTTAAGTTGGTCAGTTGGTTTTCACTATTTGCATGGCAGCGTAAGAAGTAAATTTTGACCTTGACGCGCCATCATGAGAAAACTATGAGAGCTAAAATTGTTTCGTAAGAGTAAAATGTACTCACAAGTATCGTCTACAAAACTAACACTATTTCATAAAAATTTTAAACTATGATTTTATCGCACTTGAACACCCGTACGGGGTTTGGAAAGGTAAGACGCCTAGCGAACGACTGGAATACTTAATCCTCAGTAAAATCATAACTACTCATCACAATCCGATGAGAATATTGCCGAGTAGGTATTTTACCAGCGAACATATATTTATGCAGCAGTAGGCGGTAGTACAATTTTCTTCAGAGTGAAAAAATTAAAAACTGTTTTTAGAAAAATAAGGTTTGAAACACAAAACCCGCAAGAATGAAAAAACTTAAATTTTTATAATTTTTAGTATGATGACATCCAAGTTTCTATAGTAACCGACTTCAAAAATACTTCCGTTGGAAATAATTTTAACATCCATAAACCTTTGCTCGAGAGGTTTTCGGATTCTAGAATTATTTTCTAAACAAAACAGGAGTATTTTTTTGATTAGGTTATCATAGATATCTACA
This sequence comes from Medauroidea extradentata, assembly GCA_003012365.1. NCBI lineage: Eukaryota > Metazoa > Arthropoda > Insecta > Phasmatodea > Phasmatidae > Medauroidea > Medauroidea extradentata. The sequence continues at coordinate 16,171 of PNEQ01042176.1, forward strand.
TATTATCGTATTAAAAATTTGAAAATAAAAGTTCTCCATTTTTATGGATTTTGTGGTTTCAAACGCCAGTTTTCCAAAAAAAACTGTTTTAAATTTTTTACTCAAAAGCAAAGCGTACTAGCGCCTAGCACTGTATAAATATGCACACACTAATAAAATATCTCCTAGGCAAAAAAAAAATATCGTAGAATTATAAGTAGTTAAGATTTTATTGACTACTGAGTATTCTATTCGTTCGCGCGACATCTTACCTCGTTGTTACGAATAAGCAACTGTCGACAAAGTTCCATTTGAATCAAAATGAATTTCAAATTAGTAAATGGTTATCTGGAACAATGGGTGAGTTACATGCCAGCATATCACATTAAAGAGATATGAAGTGGCACTATTCTACGATCCCTGACCTCTCACAGAACACTGGTGGGCGTCGCTTGTGACAGGTAACTTGCTCCTCATCCAGCGATGACGCGTGTCAGCCGAGCCCCTAGACCTTCCAGTCCCCGTCACTGCGGATAAATACCCCAGTTACGACATGTAGCTACAGGAGGCTTCAGTTGGCGCTGTGGCTAGGGGATTAGATTATCGGCGGGGCAGACCCGGATTTTGCATGTGGGAATCGCGTAGTTGGTCAGCGGGTTTTCTCAGGTATCTCTCATTTCATACACTCTTTCATTCCGGCGCTGTTCAGCACTCACCCTTCAATGCCCCACACCAGAGCTGTAAACTTCGCTCAAGCCATGAAAACAGAAACGTATCTACAACGTGTGTATAGAGCTCGAACCAGAGGAGCCAGTAAAATCGCCAGGATTGGCCAACAGAAGGAAGTCACTCACCAATAAGGAGTTGCGGACGAACAAGCCAGCCTGCGGCCCTCTAAAACTCAGCCTACTGTTCACTGAATTATAACTTATATATGATTTAGAAATGTTCTTCAGTGGTAAATTTACAGGAGTACCGTATCACACATTTTTGTAGGATTTTAATAATCTGAAATTCACATTTATTGTTTGAAAATTATGATTAATAAGGTAACTCGGGTTAAGATGTCAGTTGAGGAAAATGCCAGTCATTCAGGTCTTTTATGTATCATTAGTTATTAGTTAAATTTTATTTTAAGAAACTTATAGTTCACTGCTGACTTACACAAACGTCCAAAGAAAATTGTATCCTATCATGATATTTTTTTGCACATTTATTCAAACACTACGGCTTTAAAATGCTACAAGTGTTGCAGCTTTCCCTGAGTTAGCTTTCATTAAAATTACCAGAAAATCTTTATAAGTTTTTTTTTCCTCCACGAATTTTTACAAGTGTTCAATATTAATTTCTCTCGTCACACGACAAACATCCAATCTGTAGAGACTCCTGTTGTTGGTGAAAATATTTCTGCATCAGTTTGCATCAGTTCCTCGTGTGCACATCTGCGGCTGTGTTTCATGCTCAGTGATTGGCTGCATTTATCTCTCACGTGTCTTAACGTTTTACTGCAAATCACAGACGTGTGTTATTCACAGTGACCTTTATTATGACTGGTAGGGTCCAGTGAGAAACGTCTTTACACAAATACATTATACCAATAACAAGCAGCGAAACCGAAGAGGTGGAGCCTACTAATCGGTACCCGAGGTCATCCCATATGCCTTGCAGCATGTCCCTGTCGGTGGTATAGGCGGTTCGGGATAAAGTGAGCACTCAAATAAGCCCTGCTAAAGTTCTATTTTCAGCCAATTCGTATAAGGCTGACGACGGGAAATGTCCAACCTCTCTGGACACGTAACTTGATGTTTGCGCGCGTAAGAGATATTGTACAGTTAGTATGAATCGATACAGTTCGCTAAAAACAAATTTCATAATTTCATAAAATACAATTATGTCGATTTCGGTTGATTTTGTTTCAGCATTGTTGTATATAAATAGGGAAATACATGGAACTACATTGCGTAACTTCGCTGCCAACCACACAAGCAGTAAGGCAATTATAGTAAATGTTAAATTATGTGCTGTAACGGATAGTGACATTTTTCAAAGGTTAAATGTTTAGTGCTCACTTTATCCCAAACGACCTATAACGCTGTTTCGTAGCTCATGCAGAGTTGTTGGCAATGGTGGTGCGTGTACAGTGTCTTCCACGTACACCCAAAGAAAGATATCACACGGTGTAAGGGCAGGAGACCGGAGCGACCACTTGAACAGCGTCCAACATCCCGACCCCAGCGTCCAATCAAAAGGTGTGAAGGTTCATTGTTAGAGGTACGTCAATTTCGCGGATTCATCTGACAGTAACCTAGATTGCTCAGTCCTGTACACGTTCTGGATTCAGTCGATTATTCATTGGCTTACAACATTACAAGCGATAGCTCCATGAAAAGAGCCACGATTTTATGGCGAAAAGATTTTTGCAACATTTGGTTTCGATGCGTCATGTGCACACCTACAGCTCTGCTATATCGTCTATGATTGGATGATTTTACTCTCACTGGCTTTGGCAAATTATAGACGTACAGACTTACAATAATCTTAATTCTGATTGGTGCAGTCAAATGAGAAACGTGTCTGAACATAGACACGCTGCCAATAACCTTGAAACAGAACTGCCGATGTGCACGTGAGTCACTGAAACAAAGTGTGGCAAAAATCTTTTCGCGACAAAATCGTGGCCCTATCATGAATCATTTCCTTATTTACTACTGGCGTGCAGTATAGTCAAATGCTTTTCGTGACAGCCGCCAGCTAATCACACACGTGATTATGAAGTATATCTTTTTGGCGTTCAGCCTGACCTGGAATGCATTTGCGAAATTGACGTACCTCTATTCATTGTTGAGGCGAGACATACTTATGTGTGCCAATGAGGTGAGACCCACTTGCTAAAACACGATGCTGGCGGAATTCTCTATGATCTGTGGAAATAGCTGCAAATCAAACATGGTGAGATAGTACAGATCCATCACAGTGTTTTCAATAATAAAAAAGGGCCAGTACACTTTTTTTTTGTGAGATTGCGCAGAAGACATTCAATTTTAGCGAATATGATAGATGTTGCACAGTAGCATGGGGATTAAATACCCCATATCCGGAGATTATGACCGAGGGGTGGGGTGTTTCCAATATACGATTTTGCCTCTCTTGTTCTTTCGACCTGAATTCGCCACAGTTAGGCTTGTTTCTGATACATGCAAAATTCATTTTATTATTAAGTGACAGAAAGACTCTCTTCATATAGCGGGCTTTACGTGAGGACATCACCGTAACAGCTTCACAGGGTATATAGCAACTTAATGGCAGTGTTCGAGGAGAAGACATAGACAAAAGATGAATGCTTGCTCTTAGAAGCGATGAGGCAAGTAGTGAGCGAGCAAGAGTCGGTCTTAAGAGTACCTGCCATGCGTTTCAAATTCGTTGCAGTGTGTTCGTAAATACGTTTTTAAATAAACTATTTCACTTTGTGCCTAGGTGCAAAACGAAAATAACACATTTCGGTCAAGTATGAAATATCAATGTTAAGACACCACGCTCAATAAAAACACTTGCTTCTAAGTATTCCAATATAGCTTAAAACGGCTTATTCATACTGACTGACGTAAGTTGAGTTGGTCTACAAGTAAAGTGCATGCACGGTAAGCAACAGGACACAGGTTTGAGTCCCAGAGCGTACATTTAATATTTTTTTTAATTACTTTATTTGTTTATCAGGCAATTTACAAATTAATTGATATTAATCACCAGAAAAAAAATTCAAATTTAATTTTCCTTTACTGCAAGAGTAGGGCTACAAATATAAGGCTAGACAATAATATCAGGAACTGGTTGATCCCATCAGTTATGTTAAAAGTCGCGTTCCCAGACAGAATATACAGATCTAATACCGCTTCACATGTAACGCGACCATTGTTAGCCACTGACAAAAGAAGTATTACAAACACAGTTACTGATCGTACAGTCATACTAAGATGTTATGTTACAAACATCCACTTTCTATTTATTAGAACAACCTTCGTAGTTATACCACGAATTTCTTTGGAAACTGGGTTTCCAAGGAATATCTTTGGCACTGTAGAGTGTAGGCAAACGAGCAGTTTCGGCGGCCAACAACTTTTAGCAACAGACGCATTTGGTCGCAGAGCGCAGTTACACACGCCATCCGTGCCATGTTGTCTCACTGGTACAGTCTGAATGAACGTATACACTCATATGACAGTTACGTTCACAATATTTTCTGTCGTCTGCTGTGACTCATAGCTTCGTTTCTACAATATTTAATGTTCTTAGCATCGTTTCCTCTCATCTAGTTTATTTAATAAATTCTAAAATTGTACCATAAACATTAAATATTCGATTTGACCCTCTGATATGTAGAGCCATGAAAATGTCACGGGTTCAACGTCTTTTAGGGTAGAATTCACGGTTATATGTATTATTAAGTAACTTCCTTTACTTCACAATGGCTGTTGTCTCAGTTAAACTTTAAAATGGGCTGTCTGTAATTGGGTTTTCGTTTTATTGTTTATCTGTTATTTGTTCTAGAGTCTCCAAGAACGTGTCTAATAATTCGTCACCCAATCGGAAAGCTACACGTACGAACAAGCGTTTGGATTCTATCTTGTTGTGAATTTTTCTAGTCTCTACTGATATGCCAATGATCAGATGTCAAAAAAGTGGCCCCGTCTTTGGGACAGACTATACTTGTGGCAGTATGACGACGTCTCGAGGTACTGCGCCCCTCGTGAGGATTCCTCTCTCGCACTGCGGCGCAACACGCACTCTGAAGACAAACACCAAGGTCACATTCCTGGCTCGCCATTACAACCAAGACACCAGAGTATTTGTGTAAACACTCGACTCGCGCCTTGCTGCCGCGTCTTGGACGTCGAATGCGGAAGCCCAGTTCCTTTTTCATCTAGGAAAGAAATGTTGACAAGCCAATAAAACAAACTGTCCTTTACGAATGCCAAATTTCGAAAGTTCTCATACAAGAAATATTTCTCGACGCGTAGCGGTAAAGGGGTTTCCACAATTAAAAACTTAAGTAAGGAGTAAGCAGTAGAGTCACAAAAATGTCTGAGTACACTTTAGCGAAGTTACTGCCTAAGTACAGTCAACAGTATGCCACTCTGAATTTTGTGTTTATAGCTGTCATTTCAATAGTCATAAATCAGAAGAAAACTTGAAGCAAAACATTGAGTAAATACTAGACGTCTGACAATGATCCACTAGTGTCTACAACGCAAAACATCAGTTATGTTGCAATGTACATATCTTCACCCAGTCTGTAGTGTAATTCAAAGGTTAGTAATTCAAGAGTGCGGTTATCGTGTGAGTTACAAATAGCTGTCATTTCTATAGTTATAAATCTGGAGAAAACTTGAAGCAAAACATTGAGTAATTACTAGACGTCTGACAATGATCCACTAGTGTCTACAACGCAAAACATCAGTTATGTTGTAAAGTACATATTTTTACCCAGTAATTCAAAGGTTAATTCAAGAGTGTTGTTATCGTGTGAATTACAAATAGCTAGAGGCAATGATTTTGGGGGAAAAGAATTCTGCACCAACTTGTTTAACTTGCAGCTCTGCTTCTTGTTCAGTTATTGGATGTATTTAACTGTCAACGTTTCGAGGTTCTCTATCTGCAAATCACAGACGTGTTATGTCGCAATAACCTTGTTCTGATTGGCACAGTCAAATGAGCCACGTCTCTGCTCAAATAATCGCTGCAATAACCATTAAGCAGAGTTGCAGATGTATATGTAAGGCACTGAAACAAAGAATTGCAGAATTTTTTCACCAAAAATCATTGACTCTAAACATAGCCTAACGAGTAGGGAACGGAAGTTTTCGCGAAAAGATTTCTGCACCATTTGGTTTTATTGGATTACGTGCACATTTGTAGTCCTACTGCATGGTTATTGGCAGCGTGTATTTGTACAAATACGTCTCTCACTTGACTGTGGCATTCAGTACAAGGTTATTGCGACACCACGCGCCTGTGATTTGATGATAGAAACCCAAGACGCTGAGAGTTAAAAACATCCAATCATCAACCTCAATCTGAGCTGCAGGTGTGCCCGTAAGGCATTGGAACAAGATATTGTAAACATTTTGTCGCGAAAATTTCCCGTCCATAATGATCGGGCAATCTCAGTGATTGGCCGAACTTAATAATTCCCACTGCAGAATTTCAGTAAATCACCAGTAACTATATATAACTGTTAAGAGTCCCGGAAATTTCGCGGATTCAACTGAGGAGAGGTTGGATTTCTAAGTCATGTATGTGTTGAAAACTTTTTCGATCGGGTCATTGTTAGGGACTGGAAAATTTTGCGAATTCAATGACCTGTAGGCAAGAATCAACTATCCTATGCATACTTAAGCCCCGACTATTTGTCCACTAGCTGCTACTCGGTGGAACAACAGACAATGAACGAATAGACGGGGCTTAATTGTGCATAGTGCAAAGGATTCTAGCCTACAGGTAATTGAATCCGCGAAATTTTCCATTCCCTAGTCATTGTTTATTAAACGTGACCTTGAGGACTCCGAACCAATGGTGTACATACATAAAACCCTCATGGACTCCCGCGCTACATCGTCAAATGTTCAAATGCTCACTCACTGGAGCAACAACCAATGAGCAAATAGCTGAGGACATAGAGTATACACAGGACTGGTCCAGCCTGCTGGTCGTTGAACCCGCGATATATCCGCGACTCTAATAGTTGTTAGGGCCCGGTAGTTTTCACGAAAATATTTTTGCAGCACTTTGTTTCAGTGCCTTACGTGCGCACCTGCAGCTCTGCTGTGTGGTCAGTGATTGGATGCCGTAACACCCAGCGTGTGGAGGTTAAACTCGCAAATCACAGACGTGATGTGTGGCAGTTATCCGTGTACTGATTGGCACAGTCAAATAAATAACGACCCTGCACAAAAAAACTGTGTCAATAATCAAGAAGTTGAGCTGCAAGTGTACACGTAAGACACTGAAACAAAGTGGGGCGAAAATCTTTTCGCGAAAACTACCGGGCCTTAATAATTGTGTAAATTTCGATTTAAACTAATTTGACGGAAAAAAATACTTCTACCACTTAAGTTTTTAACTGTGTAAAGCCCTTAACTGGAGATGATGATTTATCGCGGGAAAACTTGACTTTTTGTTGGGATTCAACGTAAGTTCAGCATATTAGATTATTACTGGCTTTCGCTTGTACGTAGAGCTGTTGGCCTGTTTGACTAAGCCAATAAGAATCCCGCTATTGTATTATGTGATGCCTATTATTAGCCTGCAAACAACTACATTGTGTCAGACGTATGTCTCCCAATCATGCATGTCACAAGAAACTACACAGTAAAAAAAATTTGTACATTTCCAAGGAAATTCTTGTAACGTAATATCAGAACATTATCAGTCAGATAATAAAAGTAATGTCAGAAACCTTTTTAAAGTGGTTACAAATATCGTAAACAACTTTGTGTACTAGTAAAATAATGCTAATGAGCACATTTTTCGAATTGAAACAAAATAAACCTAGGAGACCTTTCACATTTTACAAAACATTTCGTACTTTCACAAAAAAATTTTTTGGAAACTAGTTTCCAAAAAAATTTTTCGTAACACTACAAGCAATTATTGTAAAATTAAACAGATATTAGCTGTAAATATACAAAATTTGTTTGCAGATTTACAGAAATGTTTGTAAATATACAAATAAATTTGTAAATTTACAAGATTTTTGTAAATTTTACAAAATATTTTCGTAGTGTTACAAAAAACCTTTTTGTAAAAGTACAAATTTTTTTTACTGTGTACAGTGTTTTCAAGGGTATGTTGGACAAAAAATTTTCGCAGTAGGCTAGAGACAGGAAAATTTCACGAATTCAATGACCCGCAAGCTAGAATCCATTGTCCTATGCTCAATCAAACCCCTTCTATTAGTTCACTGTTAGAGGTGCGTCAATTTCGCGGATTTATCTGGCAGCAGCCTAGACTTATAAGACCTATACACGCACCGGTCACAATCGATTATATATTGGCTTATAACCGTAAAATTTGTTAACAAGCGATATTCCTACGGTTTATTTACTTGTTTACTACTGGCTTGCAGTAGTCAAAGGCGCTTAGTAACAGCCGCCAGAAGGTCACAGACATGACAATGAAGTATACATAATTGGCGTTCAACGTGACCTGGAATGTATCTGCGCAAATTTACGTACCTCTATTCATTGTCTGCTGTTTCGCTGAGTAGCAGCTAGTGGACAAATAGTCGGGTCTTGAGTATGCATAGGATAGTTGATTCTAACAAGCAGGTCATCGATTTGGCGAGATTTTCCTTACTTATAACACCTTACACATTCGTATAATGGGAGCTGTTTCTTCCATTTGTCCCCTCACATTACAAAACAAATACATGGCTGTAGGATCCAAAGTGTAATAATATCAGAGTATTGAGGACATGCACTAGGTAGCCGTATTTCACAAAATATTTAAGCACGAGGTAAACTGAAACAAAAATATGTAGGAAGTTCTCCTTGAAAAATTATTTTATAGTAAACACAAAACAATTTGTTAGCGTTCACAATAATTTAGTGGTGACAGTAACATTTTTTTTTTGTGGCGATCACAAAAATTATTTGGCAGGGTGAATACCAACTAAATATTTTGTAGCTGCCACAAATACTTTTTGCCTTGTTCATTTATCAAACACGTGTAAATCGGTGGTTTTCCTTTGGTTGCTGGCCCGTTTTTTTGTAATTATTGGTACGTCAATTAACTGCGCCAATGATAATTCCGTTACTGAGACACTTGACGTCCGTAATTTGCAGGCAGACCTTCGACTCGTAAGAGCTCTATAATAGCCTTAAAGTCATTAAAGTAGACGAGAGCTAAAAAGTCTATTAAAATACAACCATTCACGAAATTTTATCGCAAAAAAAAAAAAAAGGTTTTCCTAGCATTTGACGAAAAATTATCACATCGCACAAATTATATTGATTAATTTTTTAAGTTTCATCTTTCTCTTTTTTATTAGTGTTTTTTTTAAATCTAATTTACGACCGTGTATGTTGTAGCTGATATGGTTATAATAATTTTCCTAGTTTAAAACATTTGTTATTTTGAGACTTTCGTTACGTTATTGTTTATTTTCCTAATTGTCAGCTGGAAAATGGTACAATTTGGAGAAAAAACTTAAAAAGCAGTTAACATGCTTGGCTACAAACCTTAAACGTTTCAGGTTTACGGCAGCCGCAGCGCTATATTTGAACCCAGTCTGGAGGATCCTGAGAAACTTGATAAAAAAAAAACATGAAACACGACAGTTGGCAAATAAATCCTCGTTGCAGCATCGATCTGGGAAGAACTGATTCCAGGTGAAGATTATTAAGGGGGCTCCCTGCCTGCGCTTCAAATGCGTTGCAGTGAGTTACGGTAATACTTTATTTGACGAAACTGTTAAACGTACATTAAGTGTGTACATATAACCGAACACACACTTCAAACGATGTCTCTATAGTTTTATAAATTTGGCACGTTTATTAGAAACATCATTTTCGGGCTCGCTCAAAATGGGCAAAATTGGCTTTTCCACTGCCGTATTTGAAAAAATAACAACAGCAATAGAAAAAACACATCCATATAAACAAGCGTTAGACTTTGAACTACGTTGCCCTCAAATAAAATAATTTGGTAACCGCTTAAGTCCCATAGAGAAAAGGATAATACAAAAACACTGCACGCCAGCTGAGTGGTTTGCGCGAAGAGGCGATAATGCATTACTAGGGAGTCCTGTTTTTGGTGAAAAGATTCTGCATCAGTTTGTACAACTGCGGTTCAGCTTCACGGTCAGTCATTGGCTGAATTTAACTCTCACGTGTCATAACGTTTAACTGCAAATCACGGATGTGTGTTATTCGTGGTAACCTTATTCTGATTGGTTTGGGTCAAAAGGGAAACGTCTTTACACTCTGCCAGTTATAAACAAGCAGAACTGCAGAGGTGGAACTGAAACAAGTTATTGCAGAAATATTTTTGTGAAACTCAGGGGGTCCCTATGCAATACATACGCCGGTCAACGGCAACCTGAACACTCCATCGATTTGCTGCCTCACACACGCAAACGCAACCTGTCTAGGGAGGTCCCAACAAGCAGCGATGCTCGAACGCGAGAGAGTAATTTGCAAGGATTCTCCCAGTTTCCCAATCGCTGCTGTTCAGAGCGTCCCTCCCAGGCGAGCGGAAATTCTTGGCGACCTGCCCATCCGTGCAGCGTCACGTGACGACACACGCCGGTGTGTGGCGAATAATCCCCCTCCCGGTGCGCCTTCGTCGACAATGGTAGGCGTCACCTCGCTGGTTGGTGGGTGCGCCTGCCCCACCATGCCTGCCTGAGCGCTTCTCGCCAGGGTCACACAACAACTAACAACACAGAAGCCAAACTGCCACCTGTGTCGCCATCAACAGAGCAACGAGTTTACGGCGGAAATACATTTGCACCATTTGATTCTGAATGTCTTCTGTGTAGAGACTGGAAGTTTTCGCGAACAAATGTTTGCATCACTTTGATTCAGATCCTAGCGCACACCTGCGTCTGTATTTTATGATTATTGGTAGGGCTCGGAACATTTCGCGAGTTCAACGATCAACATGCTAGAATCCACTATCCTGTGTATACGGAAGCCCGACCATTTGTACATTACTAGAGACATGCAAAATTCGCGTTATCATTTGGTAGCAGACTAAACTTCACTTTCCTGTACCTAACAGAGCATGAGCTGCGATTTAATTGGTCACGAACTTTAATGTGTTGTCATATACATGTGTTATGTCTTTACAGAGATTGGCCTCTCTACCGTGTAAGCATTCTCCGCGACAAGTCACGACAATATCGGGCAGCGGGAGATGTCGAACGAGCCTATAGTCACTTGGAGTCTAGTCAGCTGTCAGAAAATAACGCGAATTTTGCATGTCTCTATACATTACCTGCTACTCATTCAGACAGCAGACAATGAACGTATAGACGGGGCTTGAGTATGCATAGGACATTGGATTCTAGCATGCAGGTTATTGAACTCGCGAATTTTTCCTAGTCCTAATTATTGGTAGTGTGGCTTTGTGCATAGGCATCTTCCATTTGACTGCGCCAATCAGAACCAAGTTAATGCGTTCCCACACGTCTGTAATTTGTCGGTGAAACCCCCAAGACTCTGAGAGTTAAAACATCCTGTCACTAGCCATGAAGAAGAACTACAGGCGTGCATGTAAGGCACTGAAACCAATGGTGCACAAATCTTTTCGCGGACACTTCCTGTCTCTATTTATCTGCAGCTCTTCTTCATTGCCAGAGATAGGGTGTTTTAACTCTCGCTTGTTTTGGGATCTACTAGCAAATCACAGACGTGTGGGGTTACAGTAGTCTTATTCTGGTTGATGTAGTCAAATGAGACGTGTCTGAACAAAGACACCCTGGCAATAGCCATGAAGCAGGGCTGCCAATGTGCACATAAGGAATTGAAACAAAATGGTGCAAAAATCTTTGCGCGTCAATTTCGTGGCTGTGGCCATCAGTACAAACCCCGGAAATGTTGCGAGTTAATTTTAGGACGATAAGTTATATTTATAGCTACTGCACACGTGAGTTACTATCGTGTTTTGGTCACTGTTTATAAATTCTTTCCTCGAGGACTCTGAGCTATTGGCAAAACTCTTACTGACCAGCCTGGAACTTCGTCCTGTGTAAAACTGGTCACTCACTGGATCAGCAGCTAATCAACAAGTAGCTGAGAGAAACGTATGCACAGGATTATGGAGTCCAACCGGCAGGTAGCTCAAGCCGCGTTTTTTCTGCGTCTTTAGCCGTAGTCATCTGTAGAGACAAGAACATTTCGCGAGTATAATGACCTGCAGGATGGACTCGAGTGTCTTAAATATTCTCTAGCATCAGCTACTTGTCCAGTGGCTATTGCCAGACACACTGGAAAATCGCGAGAAATATTGATTGTTTTTAGGCTCTAAACAAAGTGTTATGTGTTACACTGAAGGGTTTGTATCGATATTGGCTACCATTTTTTTTAAAGCACTGTTCCTCTCGTCAACAGGCCCAGTTAGAGCGCACAGGTTCAACACAGAACGCATGTGATTTGTCCTAAAACTGTTCACACGTGTCACAAATTGCATTATCCTGTAATAGTATGATACATACTACACTACACAGACCATTGGAGACTATGTTCATTTCAAATACTTAAAAATTTTCCAGTATCTCAAGCTATTGCTATTTTGAGCAGCCATTTTCACACGAGACCTGGTAGCACACACCGTGGTGGCCACAATATTTTAGTGGCGTCAGTAACATGTTTTTGCGGTGACCGCAAAATAAATTTTGCAGGGTAAATGTACAAAAAATATTTTGTAGCTACCACAAAATATTTTTTCGCGTGCGGGATTCAGCCCTTGTTTCCTCGAAGGTTTGTTAATAATGATTCTGAGTTATCTAGCTTGTGTTTGAACTATAATAGAATTATAAACGTGGCAGAAAGGAATACGCGTTCGATTTTCTAACTTGCGTTGCACGACTTGTTCGACAACTTTTCAACGCGCAGGACGCCACATTACGGGACGACAAAAATGAAGTTATCACTAGAGGTACGTCAATTTCGCAGATACATTCCAGGTCAGGTTGAACGCCAAAAATGTATACTTCACAATCACGTGTGTGATTAGCTGGCGGCCGTCACGAAACGCATTTGACTACTGCAAGCCAGTAGTAAATAAGGATATAATTCATAGAACTATTGCTTGTACGGTTGAAAGCCAATGAATAATCGACTGTATCCAGTGCGCGTACAGGACTGTGAAATCTAGGCTGCTGCCAGATGAATCCGCGAAATTGACGTACCTCTAGTTATCACCTTTATTACTCCGTCAGAAAAAAACTTCACTGTTTATTTCACCGCAGTGTTGTCTAACATCACAGTGACAGCGTGATTTTCTTTCGCGAGGAATAACGAGATGCCACGCGTCCTGAAAAATAGAACATCGTTGCTGAATTGTTATGGTATAGTCTGTTTCCTCCTGACCGCTCCTACGTGCGCTCCCTCATCAGAATGCCGAGCTACACCAGCGATGGACACAGAATACAAAAGAAACGGCGCGGCGGTGTCTTTGATGTAAGCGAACTCCGTTTGTCATTCGTTGCATGCGACTGTAGAGTTGGAACTTGTTTAAAATTGCATGGCTACTGCGCTCTGCGGGGAATTTCCTACTGGCAGAAAACCCAAAACAGCTTGCCGCTTCATTTCCGTGTTTATTGGCTACTGCGCCAACGAAAGGCCTGTTGTACTGTACATCTGACAATGTACAGAGTATTTCGTACATGTTTACTGCGGGTTTAAAGTCCTCAATTTTACGAGTATAATAGAAAACTGGCCCAAACACTGAAGTAACTTGCATATATATATATATATATATATATATATATATATATATATATATATATATATATATATATATATATAAGATAGAAATTTAACTTCTTAAATGAACCCGCGAATTTCTCCTGCCTCTACTAATTACAACAAGTACGTGAATTTCATGGATTCATCTGGAAGTAGTCAAGATTTATCAGTCCTATTCACACACTGGCCACAATACCTTATCATTACATAGAGTGGGTACCACGCTGTTAGCCGAAATAATTGATTCCTTATTTATTACTGGCTTGCAGTCGTCAAATGTGCGTCAGCAAATCCGTCGTACAACCATAGGTGAAGGATACATTCTTGGTGTTCAACGTGGTGTAGAATAAATCCAATAAACTCACGTATATCTACTGATATAATTACTATGTTACATATTATACCATGGCCTTTAATTTCATAGATCTACCCGAGTACGTAGCGGTCACATTAACCACGAGTATTTCCATATTGTAAAACATCGTTGCGAAGTCCTACGTAAAGCTCAAGATAACAAAGCAAGTAAGACGATATTTATAAGAAAAACAGCACGAGAGCTTGGGCTCCTTGTCATCTCCACAAGTCAAGACATAAAAGTCTCGTGTCTTTGTTCCGAGAATTTTTCACGCGCATTTTCAGCGTGCGAAATGTTAAAGGGGAGAAAAAAAACATGCATGTTTTAACGACGCTTCTAGAGTTAAAACGCGCACAGACCTTGGATTGAAATAACTCGCGCGGGTGACGTCAGCAGCGATTTTTTTACCATATTGTAGAAACTGCGTTGTGTAGTTGTTTAGATGACGTTCGTAGGATTACCGTACCGGGACGGCTGGTCACTCAACCTGCCAGAGGCTACCGCGTATGGCAAGACACCGCTGGCTCACATACAAACATCTGTCACGTATACACGAGCATATGTAAACTATTTCAGAGGGTATATAAGTACAGTGACTGGACATTTTTACGAAATATTTTTGCATTATCTTGTTTAGCAACAATTTTCCTGAGACGTATCTAGTTAAATAAAATAAAAGGCTGGGATAAGGCTATCTGCCCCGGGTGCTGGATTAGAGGAAGCGCCGGATTTCTGGAATTTTCTAATTTTTCATTTAGCTATGGAACAGTGCAGGGGGGGAAGCAAAAAGGGAGAGAAGAAGCTGCAAACAGACCTGGATGAAATTAGACGTTTATATTAAGTAGTAGCAGCCCTAGTATTTCTTTTTGGTCTCTATATTATCATTTTCAAAGTCCGGTTGGTTTACGTACCCTTGTGCGTGCTTTCGTCATAGACAATCAAACAATACAGAAGTGAAACTAGATTTTTTTTGCGTGACTTTAGTAGTTTAATAGTTCAGAGGGAACGACTTTCAGTATATATAATGGATTTTAGTTTTAAAATGGCCATAAAACGTACATTTCAGCATTCGTACTATAAATTTTGATTTGGACTGTGATACATATAAAAAAATATTACCAGTTATTACCTATAAGAAGCTATAAAATGTTAATGAAGGTATACAAAACAGAGCATATCACATGGGAGACGAACTCCAAGCTGGCAAGATGACGACATTGGCCAGCAATATGTCGAAGGTCATTCACCAAACAGCGGCTATAGAAAACCCCTCACAATGATGCTCGAACAATAGGAAGTACTATCTACTTCACAAGAGCCAATCACACACGTCGTCTGTGGCCTCGTGCTACTAGTAACCGAAGGAGTTCGCGTACACCAAAGACCTCGGCGCGCGATTTTGCTTCTATGTTTAGGTAGTGGTTCGTGGATTTTAGAGTAATGGTCAGACCAGTGGCCTTCAACCGCGGCGGTTCGGGTTTGGCTCCTGGCGGGGTCGATCCCGATTTTTCGCGTGTGGGAAACATGATGGTTGTTGCCGTTGGCCGGCGGATTTCCTCGGGGTACTCCAGTTTCGTCCACCCTTCGTATTCCGTCACTTCTCCATTGTGCGACGTTATTTCATGTCATCCCTCAGGGCTCGGTTGGCGCCTACGGATTTAATTTTAAAATATTTGAGTATTATAAACCATTTACTAAAACACTTAATTTGAAATTATTAACTAAACGACTACAAAATAAACATTTTAAGTGGCACAAAGTCACGACCAGCTGTCCCCTTTCAAAAGTGGACATCGCACAACCCTTCACAGTGGCTTGTTTTCAGTGCTCTTCGTTGCTCTAGGCCAATACAGTTAGGCCTAGTTAGCTATGAATAGTTTAGTGCTGATAGTACAAGCAACCAGAAACGTTAACTATATAGCTGCCGAGTGTTGTCCAAACTTTAAAACAGCACGCGCCAGCAGAAAGGATTTACTAGCTAGCTTCCAGAATGGAGGTAAACTTCAGTAGCCGTATAGTGCCCTAGAAGGAAACTTACAGACATCATCGGAAACAAAACAGGAATTCCCACGTCGTAATGGTGTAGCCAAATTCATAGGTGCTTTGACATTTCCGCGTTGTAACAAGTAAACAACGCTGTGCTGCCATATTCTGCCGTGCGCGCTATAAATCAAGCACAACGTCCTTTGGACTACTGTTTTCGACCCTAAAGATTTCAGTGCTCGACATGACCGCAGTAAAATTTTTAATGGAGACTTCAAATTTTCACGAAAAGAAATGTTGCACCATTACTAGTTTCACTGCAATACTTTCACATCTGCAGCTCTGATTCATGGTCGGTGATTGGATGTTTTTAACGCTGAGCGTTGTGTGCCGCACACTGGTGAGGGAGAATGGGGGGGGGGGAGGTAAAGGGTCCGAGCAACCCCTACCCCCGCGAATTGCTTGAACTTACACTAGACAGAATAGTGAAATGAGGTTCATACCTTCCTGCTTAAATATCACAATTTTGTATCTTAAAATTCAAACTTTCCCAAGCGAAGGTCCAAGGACCCTCAGCTCTTTTGGGAGGTGGGGGGATCAGTGTTACTTTACAAAATTCCCGAAATTTGGGACCACCTACATTTTTCATTCGTGTATTAGAAAGTCATGGTTACTGTAGTTCAATGTCACGTATAATGTAATCACTAATAACCCATATAAACGTAAATTGGCCACAAAAAATAATGACACATAGTTTCATTTCTGTTGTAAAAGTAATACAATATTTGTTTATCACCGTGCTTATACTTTCCAGTAATTTAGTAGGGCTACAATTCACCGCATTCTGCACCAAAAATCGACGTGTTTTGAAAATTATGTGTTTGTTTCTTTCACAAGCTCCTCCCTTCTCTTCAAAGAAAAATGTTAATAGCTAAGTAATGGGAAGGAATTCCTACAATATTTAATTTATAACAGTATGTTCTGTAGACGGAACATACAGTTATAGCATAGAAACTGTATTTATATGTACATAACTAGGGACGTGGAAATTTTCCGGCTTAACTGACCCGTAGGCTAGCATCCAAGAATATATCTGTACTGCAGCAGACATTATCTGCTCATTGGCTGCTCGTTGACACAGTTATACCACGTGATTGAACCTTAAATTTGCTGCTTCTTTAGAGTTCTCCAAGATGTGCCAAAAAGTCAAGAGCTAATTGCGAAAGTGACACAAAGTGACAGTTGTTTGAGATCAATAGCTTGTGTTCAAGATAAAAGAAAGAATTGTTCAGGTCCATATAATAAATCGATCGTATACGATAATACAACTGTCAGTTTAGTGGTAAGCTGAATGATACCAGCAACCATCTCCGATCACAGTTACTACACTGTAAAAATCCTTCAATGTGATTAAAACTTGTACTTTTATTTTTAGATGTCTGGCCGAGTGTTACTGGATTTCACTCTCGACAGCCGAGGAGAGCCGGGGGCGTCATAGTGAAGGACGTTCCTACTAGCGAGAATCTCAACTGCCAAGTAAGGAAGAAGCGACTCTGCCCGCACCCATCCTTCCCATCTACACATCTTGACCAACATCTACAAGCTCTTCCTCGACCTGCTCACGCGCTTGTGCTTAACACGTTTGTTTATTACGAAACTAGTTACCGTGCTTTAAATTTGTAGATATACGAAAAGTACACACGCTTCAAAATACGGCGTTATTATAAATAGGGACCCCTGATTTTCGAGAAAAAATTTCTGCACCACTTTGATCCAATTACTTATGTGCACATCTGCAGGTCTGTCTTAGTGGTCAATGATAGGATGTTTTTAAATATTTGTGTCTTGGGACTATACCCGCTAATCACAAATGTGAGTTGTCGCAGTACCTTTGTTCAGACTGGCCCAGTCAAATAAGTGACGCCTCTACACAAACACGTGCTGCCAATAACCACGCAGCAGAGCTGCAGAACTGCACATAATGCATCGAAACAAAGTGGTATAAAAATATTTTCTCGAAAATCAGAGGTCTGTATGCGTCACACACGCCTGTCAGAGTCACCCTTAGCTCTCCATCGATGTAGCGCATTACACACACAAACGCAGCCTATTCAGGAAGCCACTGCAAGTGTTGTGGTTGGACCAGCATCTTCTCGAGCATGTCAATATGACGAAATCAGTGGGAACGTATAGGCTGGATAACTTGAAGACTAGCCTGGCATGAAAACAGGCTTCTTCTTCTGTGCTTAACAGGACATGATACAGAATTCTGCGCTAAAGAAATCAGTTTCAAAAGATAGGTTTTTCAAAGCAAATGCACAAAAAAAAATGCAGTCCTAAGCAATAATTTTTGCCAATTTTCCGAACAAAATTTTTTATGGAGCAACAAATTTTTGAAGAACCGTCTCCGACGCCCAAATCTCGTACATTTAATTGCGGCGCAGCAGATCATTCTGGGTAAATGTTTGCTCATAAAGTTGGCAAATATCACTATCCAAGGATGTTGTTTTGCTGTTTTACCATTACTGGCTTTCAAAAGCCTGTATATGTCAGTTAGAGTTTTCGGGGTGAAGTATCAACTACACACCACTTAAGGGGAAGTTCACGCCAAATTTGAATGGTTTTAAAAATGTTTATATGTATACAAGATATTGTTTGTTTTATAGATATATATTGTAACTATTTTTTACAGTAATGAAAATTTTCTAGCGTTCATAGTTTTCGTATAGTGGCATGTTAAAGGCCAAATTAGCATGAAACTGTTTAATACACGAAACGAAAACCAACTGACTTACAGAAATTAAATAATTCACACTGGATAACAGTGTCAAGGACTACGTCACGAGGTATGTAAAAGTCCTCAGTGGCATTTTATGTATTTAAAAAAATGTAATTAAAATTGCCAATTATTTGTTTCAAATTCAACAATTTTTTAGAAACAGAAAATGTATTCAAATGTGATTTTCATACATATCATGATGTAGCCCGTGACACTTATTCAGTGTGAATTATTTCATTTCTGTAAGTCCTTTGGTTTTCCTTTATTTGTATTAAACCGTTTTATGCAAATTTGGGCTTTGACCTGCCACTATACAAAAAGTATGAAAGCTAGAATATGTTCATAACTGTAAAAAATAGTCTCAATATATATCTACAAAACAAACCATATCTCGTACAAATATAATTTTTTTCAAAACTATTAAAATTTTGCCGGGAGCTCCCCCCCCCCCCTAACCTTAACCAAAGTTTCATCAACTACATGTGCTCGCCTTGTACATGCACAGTGTTTTTTTGTTTACATTTGCGTCTCGTCGACAGCAACGTCATCAGAGACAACTACATACATTACACAAGGATAAGAGAAATCTGACATGGCCTTTGTTAAGGATCCATCCGAGAATTGGATGCAGCAATTTCGGAAAACTACAAAAAAAAAAACTAAATCTCCGTAGCCCGGAATTGAGCCAGCGTCCTCCCCAGTGTGAGTCCAACGTTTTACCGTTGCGCCACCTCGCTCAGACGTACGCGCCAGTTTAATGTGTCATACGAGTTATGTTTTACGGGAAACTTCTAAGCATAACACGTAATATCTCTATTTATTATTTATTTATTACCAGCAAGAAAGCACAATTTAATTTGTTTTTACAAATACAGCAAGCACGCCTTTTAGAATCATGTAGTCAATTCGGGACCCCCTCAAAATGGCTTTCAAAATATCAGACTATTGTTATTTACAAAATTTCCAATCTGATCCATAAAACCAAAACATAAAAGCATTCCTTCAACAGTAACGACATCATTTTCACAAATAAAATTTAAAATTGCCCATACAAAAGTACACAAAAAAAAAACACACCAGCGCGTATCGCGGATTAAGTCAGTTTTGTTCCTGTTCGCACATCAGTCTCGCCCGTATAGTAAACATTTTTGAATTGCCTCAACCGGACATAAAAAAATGTTCGAGGACTTCTCTTTATGCAACACAGATTTCCATTCTGAATATTTGTATCTAAGATAATTAATGTTAATATAAAAATGTATAACATCGTTTTCTTTTGTATTATTGTTACATTTGTAAACCTATTTTTCTCTTGGCATCGAAATAACTGCAAGCAATCTTTAAATCATACTCTGCCACGTGTACTCACGAATGGCCATGACATCTTCACTTTGAAAATATTCGTTTATCATATTCTCATTTTGAAGTATTTGTGTCAGGGTTCCAATTTTACCAAATATCTCACAGCATATTTGGCTGAGAAACGTGTGCTAAGCGCTGGAAAACGACCAATGATATCACATTAATTAATTTAAAACGGTGAAATAAGGTTTTTGCAGGTGAACACAGCTGAAAAACCACCTTCAGATAAAATTCCTGCCCGTGCTTTCTTATGCAATTCAACCATGGCTGTAACATGAACACTGAGTAACCAGAAGTGTTAGTAGTGAATTAAGAAAGTTGTGACACGTATTAACATCTTATCAGAAATTTGATACGCATGATATATTTAAGTTTTTGGAAAACATATTATTTTTAATATTTGACAGTAAACATGGAAATACAGCAGCGTAATTAAAACAGCTATGTTTCTAACAATATTCACCTACGTGATTCTCTCGGTGTAAGGTGGTTTTCTCGAGGCACTCCCAGGTCTCCATCTACCCTCCATTCCGCTGCAACTTTGTCTTCCTCTCAGTCCACTTCATCCACCCTTGATGGCGGCCAAAACGACATGCCTGTAATCAGCAACAGCCTTCTTTCAGCCATGCAGACCCAGTACCTGTATGCGGGATCTAGTCGCCAACTTTAATTAGGATTTTTACTTGGCCGGCGCATGGGTACTTGTCACTTGGCCCAGAGACGTTAGTGTTCACGATTGGCAGAAGGGTACACAGATGTCTGCAAGTAGAAACAAAGTAGAGCTTTTAAATGTGTCCCATTAACCGCGAGCAAGCTTTCGCTAATTGATCACTCACTCACACACACACTCTCTCTCTCTCTTTCTCTATCTATCATTGCGTAATTTCGTCTCTTTTGCTGGTTCTGTTTCTTTTCTTCCTTCATAAAAAAACAGGTAAACATATCGGAAATATACATATCGCATTACACGAGGGCAGAAATTTTGATACGCACTTGTACACCTCCCCTTTAACGTACTGTACGATTGTGCACTAAAAAAAATACTTATTAGTCACTGCAAAATATTTTGTTAAAATGAACCTTACCAAATTTTTTTGCAGTGTCCACAAAAAATTTTTGGTGTCCCCAATAAAGTTTTGCAGTGACTACAAAAAATTTTTGTAACCACTACAAAATTATTTTGTGAGGTCCATATTGACAAAACATTTTGTAGCCACCACAAAACAGTTTTTTCTGTGTGGACATGCGCCATTGCAATATTATGTCGTCCCAGAAATCTAATATGAGACTAAGAAAAAACAAATGAAAAATGAAACAAATAAGAAAACAAGCCTAATTTGGCTGTAGTCAACACAACCATAAACTAAAACAACAGAAGGTTAAAGATCCCAAGAGGGATTAGTCAACAACAAATAAAGAAAAATAAAATAAACATGCAAAAATAAAAGTTGAAAGACAAATAATCAGTAATAACGCAGGCCACCACAATTAAGACAAGAACTGACAATACTGAGACGAAGACAATGTTGAACACAAAACAGGATAACAACGACGACGTCACAGACAACAGACTAGACGACACAACGATGAAGACAACACAAAAGAACACAGTACTTAAGACCGACTTTTCACGACGTTTCGGGAGCTGATATTTGCTCACGTCTTCAGGTGAAGTAAAAGTAAAACTGGGAAAAATTTGGCAGTGCTTATAGTCTGCAGCTGTGCTAAGTGGTCAGTGATTGGACGTTTTTATCCCTCAGCGTCTAGGGTTCTACCCGCAAATCACAGCCGTGTGGTGCCGCAGTAACCCTGTTCCTGTTGGCTCGGTCAAATGAGCCACGTCTGTTCGATAATACATTCTGCCAATAACCATGAAGCAGAGCTTCTTATGTGTACATAAGACATTGAAACAAACTGTTGCAGAAATTTTTTTTTGCGAAAAATCGTGGGCTCTACACATAGCAAATAACAATGAAGTATAACTTCATGGCGTACGTAAGGCATTTAAACACGATGGTGAAAAAATATTTTTGAGAAAACTTCCGGTCCCTAGTCATTAAGCAAATGTATAGTTACCAATTCTGAGTCTGATTCGCTAAGGATAGTCATCGGATGGCATCGTGATATTTCCAGCAATATGCGAGTGTAGGGCGACTACGGGAAGTGCTTGTAGCGTTTCTAGAGTAGTTTGCAGGAGAATGAACTATTATTCATCCGTGAAATAAAAGTACTATTAGGGTAAACCTACCCTACTATGAGATACTAAGAGCCGTATCTATAAACGGCTTTCGAATGACAACCAACTGCTCACCAAAGCTTTCTCTATGGGGATAGTAGTTGGTTGTCATTCGAAAGCAGTTCATAGATACGGCCCTAAGGCTTCAAACTTTACAGACAATGGTCATAGAATAACAGGTCTGGACACTCACCTATCTACCAATGTATTTTGCTTGACCCTCTTGTTGTTTGGTTGTAGTTCGTCAAGTTACCAAGAATGTTGTGTTTTATTGGCGCTTCAGTTAGGGCGGTCGGACTCAAACTCCGCTCACTTTTTCCCATTGTCAAATTTATAAAGTAAATAGAGGTTGCTGGAGCCTTTTCTTAAATTTGTGAGCGAAGAAAGTATTTCATAAATTGATAAAAAATACGTTTTGATAAATTGTTTACCTTAGCGGAAAGGAAGTGGGCGGAGTTTAGTCCGACCGCCCTAACTGAAGCGCCAATAAAACACAATATTCTCGGTAGCTTCGTGAACTACAGCCAAACAACTAGGGGGCCAAGTTTCCAGGCGAGTGTCCAGACCTGTTCTTCTACGGCCGTGGTAACAGAAAATTTTTTTTAACATTTTGATTGTGACGATGCATCGGTCATTTGTTGCCGGAACTACACAAGCCTGGTCTTTGTTGGTAACCTGAGGTTAGTTTCTTTTACCTAGTGTTTGTGCCAGATAGTGTAGTGCATCGCAGGTTTGTGCAGTTACACCGTAGTTCTGTTTTGGTGTAACCCTGTGCACACAAATGAAACGACGTGTCTGTGCATCTTAAATAGCGGGATTGTTTGAAACGATTGTCGCAAGAAGGTGAACACCTAAAAGTAAACAAGAAGGATTACACACTCTTGTATAAAGCTACATGAATGTACCGTACACATGGTAATACTTGTGTGATTGCTCGAATGTGCCTATATGCAAAACAAAATCGAAAATATAAGGGACTTTTATGTTATTTTTAATTATCATTCCGTTGATCGTACAATGAGTTATGTTACTCAAGTTCATGGAATTTGGGTCATTTTAAATTATGAAAGATATGGTTACATACGTAAATGTATATGTTCCACGGAATGCTAAATAAACAAATGAATACGGCATAAAAAAGATAAATAAATTTGCTGTGGCTATACAAGGCTTCAGTTTGTATTTTACTTTCGAATAAACGTCTTCATACAACCTAACTACTAACCGAAAATGATTGTTTATTTTTCCGTTTTTCGTTGTGGCTTGCACTACAATAGCTACACCTCCTCAAGAGCTGGTGTAAATTGTGTTGCACAAATCTGCCCACAGCAACTTGCACCGGGATAAAGAAGTACAGTGCAAATTCGTTATGACGTCACTTCCTGTGAAAAGAAACGCAGTGCAGGATATCGCAGTGCAGATATGAGAATCTGTGCAGCTTGTTCACGTAAAAGAAACGAACCTCTAGTGAATTCGGAGTACAAAGCCTTTCAAATTTTGTGAAGCGCGCAACATGGTTTACCACGATATTAACTTATATCACACTATTTGGTCGGCTTACCCTATAAGCTCGATAAAAAAGTAAGATCGTTGTTTTGTGAATGCCAAGGCTAAATTATACAATCCAGTCTGGCTTAATTTTAACACTGAGGATTGTTATAAGAACAGCTGTTAATACGGTTAATACATTTATTGCACTATTTTTGTGATAACATTACTCAGTAACGCAAACACACGATGTGTAAATAGTAGTGCTTTCTTGAAGATAAGAGCTGAATGTATAATTATGTGTTTGGTAACGAACCGAATTAAGCAACGAAACATAAAATTAGAATCTTTCATACAGTTGTATTAAAACCTCCATCGCACTTAGAAAACCGCTAGAAATTCTGTATACGTAACTTACATATTTATTTTATACGTATGAAGTGTGTCCGTCTATAACTGCATGTAAATTCATGCATACGTATATTTCATGATCCAGAGTGAGAAAATTAGAGACATGTATTTTCATCTCATAAACAGTGACGTTCAAATGAAGTTAACGCTACAGCTGTACACTTGAAATGCAGGCCGTTGAAGAAACTGGTAACAACGACAGAAAAACTACATGAAAAGTGAACAACGAGAGAAAAACTAGGTAAAAAGAGAAAAACGAACATAAACTATACTTTTATTCTAACTCTTAAAAATTAAGTATAAAAAAGGGGGAGGGAAGGAGACTTCTGAAACGAAGTGTGTAAAAAAAAAAAAAAGAAAGTGGTAGGAATATACTCTTTGTGTTGCGGTACAGAATTACATGCGAATATTTTATTCCAATTCCAAGAATGCTGATTAAGTGCATATCATGTTTTTAAGTGTTAAATAAAATTCACGTCAGCCGTGC
Organism: Medauroidea extradentata; assembly: GCA_003012365.1. Taxonomy (NCBI): domain Eukaryota; kingdom Metazoa; phylum Arthropoda; class Insecta; order Phasmatodea; family Phasmatidae; genus Medauroidea; species Medauroidea extradentata. The sequence continues at coordinate 40,720 of PNEQ01042176.1, forward strand.
GTTTTACTATAACTTCATGAATATCCGTTTTGTTACGGGGCCAGCCAGAGCTGTATTCGCCGGTCAGAGCTACTAGCTACAAGCATTGCCACTGGGAGCATATAAGCAAACTTGTGCGTTAAAACTACACGCAAGTTCACTATAAATAAATATTTAAAATTTTACACGAAAACATAGCTAAAGTATTATTCAGATAAAGACAACATAAATTTTGGCAATTCCTTAAAACGATAAAGAAATATTTGTATAGCATATTATAACGACTACAAGAAATGTTTTAATAGTGAGTTCGCTGCAAAATAAAATCTACTTAGGCGCTTTGTCATATTTTACAAATATGTAATCATACTGCATACAATTTAAAAGCCTTAAGTTTAGTTGTAAAATAAATATGTGGAATACTTTGTAACTGTACAGAAAGCATTGCTGTATTCGAATGTTTCCACCCCTTCGTCTTGTTGAAAAACTTAAATTTTTATATTTTTGTCACCAATTTATTTTTGTACTTTTAGCCATGATAGGACACATATGACTCAGATGATAATTCAAATACAACTATTACGTAATTTTTAATCAATTTTCTTTGTAAGACTGCCAAAACAATATTTTTAATTCACTTTTACCATTCCTACCAGTAAAATTAATAAAAGGTTAGGATATTGGCGGAAATGATAGAATATTTAAAGACAATATTGTCAGTAATAATATTTTTTGAAGAATGTGTTCAAGTACATACACATTTTGTTTTATTTACACTGCTACGTTTAATGGTGTTGGGTATCTTCCATATAGTTATTTTATATTTAAGACAAATTCAGGCCAGTTACTAAACGCTATAGGAATTATACTACAATTTTCATCAAAATTATTTTTGGACGTATTTTTTGTACAATTAACTGTCAAAGTTAATATTTGGCGTTTCTAAGTAGCCATTTTTTGACATATTTTGTATATTTAGTTGGCAAATCAGTATTTGGCGTTTTTATGTAGTTATTGTAAGAAAAACTGAAACACATACATTGTTGAAGTTTTGTAGGTGAAATGTATGTACTATTGGCTATTAGGAGACATGTGTATGACTACTGCACGAAAAGATCATATGCGTTTTTATACTGTAAAAGTGAGAATTAAATTAAAATTTATAAAAATATTCATGTATTTAATTGCGTTCAGTTTTCGTTTAACTGGATTTGCCAACTACGTCTTTAATATTTAAACTTTGGAAAGTAGTAAGCCTTCTCCGTTATTACCTTAGTTTCAGTTCAATAAGTGCTTTAGTTCATCTCATAGAGGCTTAAAAAAAAAAAAAAAAAAAAAAAAAACAGCGTACTCTAATTGGTGAGGAAGAACCAGACAACAACTAAAATTACCTAAAATTGCCCATCATTTTGTTCGCGTGGTTTTCAGTTTAATGCGATAATGTACTTAGTATGCGTGTTTTTTTTTTCCGATTATAAAGCACAGCCTCTTTGAGTCGTGTAAATGTTCAGTCTGAATACACAACATTATCTTAAATAATTCGAAAAAGTATGTACACTATTTATATTTACAATGTATTTTTTAAAATTCGATTCTTAAAAAAAAATAATAATAATAATTTCTTTTTCACTCAGTGGTTAGGGTCTTCGGGTTTTGCCCCCCCCCCCCCCCTTTTCCCTCAACAGTCATCATGAATATAAACAATTTGTTTGTTAGAAACCTTAGCGAACACGCACACAACTCACCAAAGTTAATCGTAACCAGACGAATGTTAGAAAAATACATACGTTACATACAGACAGACAAACTGATGAGCTGGAAGGTACACGACGTCAAGTCCTCAAAAGTACTGACACTACAGTGACTAATATCAACAATATTTAAACTGTCAGTAAATTCCTATGTTACACCTGTCGCAGACTAACGTAGCTACTTAAATCAATTTAAAATAAAATATATAAAAAAAATTATATCAAGGCAAGAAAGGAGACTGATGGTCCAAGTTAAGGGTAAACCAAACTGGTGTGGCAGAATTCGCGGAGAGAAACGAAGAGAAGGAGGATAGGAGCGGAGACAGGTATCACCAGTGGAACCAATCCGCGCCGTGAAGCGTGCCTTGATCTCAGTTCGGGCTGAAGCTGAGAGAACAGGTTCCCGGAGACGGTGATCGCGAGACAACTTTTTATCTCGCCAACAATGCCGCCCGCCTCGCTCCGCCTGATTTACAGCGTCCGGCATGTGTCTGCGACCTTGTGGCCACACACACACACACACACATACGTGTACAAAACAGTAGCGCAGCCAGGCTTTAGTTTGGCGGGTGGGAAGTTGTGCATTTTTCCAACAACGAAATATTGAGCACGATTTACCATGTGGTAAACGTAAGTAAAATAAAACTTGAATTACTTTATCCACATACTTTGTAATCCAGTTTATATTTTCATAGGTTCAGGGGGAGGGAGGTCTAATCCCCCTCGCTGCATTACTATTTTATTATGTATGTATATATATATATATATATATATATATATATATATATATATATATATATAGACACACACACATACATACACAGCTGACCACCTAAAGTGTAACTTACTCCAAGGACGTTACACCCATTGAAGTATAACCAGTTAATTACACATTTTGCAAAACGTATCTAACAATGCACAACCATGGTAAATTATTAAATGGGCTCAGTTCTGCGGGCTATGTGATGTTTAACATTAACAAAAAATTTATTCATGAACAATTAGGGGTTACAAACATTATGTTGCAAAAAAATAAAATACGTGCAAATACTTCATCATTATATTTACTTTATTTTAGAGGGTTTTTTTACGTTCTCTCTATTAATTCCGTTAGGGTTGGTAAGGGACGGCTTACAAACTATCTAAACTTAAGTAAACGGCACAAATATCCATGTTCGTGTTGGGATTCTAACTCAGGAACTCTCGCAACGTAGGCCGGCATGTTACCAACCACGCTACGCTGGCAGGCAATAGTTTATCATATATGTGATATATTAATTAAAAACTCATAAAATAATAGTAAAAGGCCGTACCACCCTTGACCTAACCACAACCATTGTCGCGGAATAAACGTTGAAGATACACAACCAGAAAATACTATGCCCTGAATTGTAGGCAACACGCACATCTCCTGAGACGAGCGTATGTCATGTAGCAGATAGTGTTTCATAGTAGGTGTGTCTTGTGAGGTTAGCGTGGATATATCCAAGTGTTGTATTGTCAGTGAAGCAGTTCCCCCCAAATACCCAATCACAATAGTAGCAGTATTGTTGCACGGGAAGGGCACTTTGTCATCACTGATGTAGGCTCCATCTGTGACCTCTGACGAACACTATCTACTTTGTGCCAAGAGTACCACATGTCCGGCAATCACCTGCTACTACCAGAAGTTATGAGCTCACAGTACTTACGCCATACGGAAAGTGGACCACATGCAACACTGTATCAAGCACAAAACTCATATGTTGCTGTTATCCACGATCGTGTAGTTACCTAACGTATACAGACAGGTGGTAGCTGGAAAAGCTGATCTCCAAAGGCAAAACATTACGTTCCTCAGGTTAATATGTTTATTATTTAAGCATTCTATGACACATGCAATACTCAAATATGATTTCTAAAATGCTGGCAAGTGAGGTAGGCAAACTCACGACTTCTTCAGATAATGAAACACAGTTTACGTCTATGATATTGCTCGGACAATAAACAAACTAGTAAGGAAACAAAGAGCGAATCATATGCCATCTGCCAATGAACTATCAGCTAATGATGAAAACACGTAGGGACAGTGGAGGGTAGCCTGCAGGCCAACGAACCTACAAAAATTGTGTATACCTTCTCATTATTTACTGCCCCAGGACTGATGGCCAGTTAGTGACCAGCTCTGTCGTCAGCACTGCACAGGTCAAACGCCTCAACAGTAACTGTCTTTCAGGCATTTGCGAAATGGTACTTGGTTAGCCCGGGTAGAAAAACATTTCAAATAGAATTGTTTCAGAAGTACGATTCCGGGTGAAATTTGCGTGCGTACAAAAATTTACCGAGCTACTGGCAATCTACCTGGCTAACTTCTCACTATCGAGCATTCTTGCCATTCGATCAAGACAACCTAAGTAACTCTAGAATGTTACTTTACGTAAACGTCTCATGACTAGAGCGACAAGTTTGTCACAAAATGAGTTTTGCATGATTTTGCACCAGTGCTTAACGTGCACATAGGCAGCACTGCATCGTGACTATTGGCAGCGTGTCTTTGCTCAGACTCGCCTCATTTTTGACAGCATAAATTAGAATAATGTTATTGTGACACGATTGTATGATAGTCTCAAGGAAAGTACTAAAATGTTACTATGCAGTGTACATATTCCTTCTGCTCAGTCTTACTGTGTGTGGTAACCCTGGTCACTGCAGATGTTGTGTGTAACCGGTGGCCGACTATGCGAGTTTCCCGAACTGACAGCGACTGTGTCTTCAAGTCGACGCCACGGTCAGTTATTTTGTCCTTTTAAACTGGCCCGGTCTCATAAAAAAAATAACTCTTACAGATTGCTGTTAGCACCAACATTCTGAAACATTGTGACAGTAACAAGGAGTGATTACCGACATTGTTAAAATGTTTTTTTTTTACAGTAGAGCACTCGTTCCTTCTAAAGAACAGACAGTTTCTTAACCACAGTTGAGCGTTTGTTTTACAGTTAGGACTGTTGTTGAAGAAGTCCAAGTAACACCGGCAGCCAAACACATTTACGCGGTTAAAATATTAATTACAGTGCTTGTGACGAAGAGTGTCCTCAATGCTAGGGCTTTCGCAGCAGATACAGTTTGTACCACGAACAAGTGCATAGTTATGTTGAGTTCTGTGTGGTCGCTGTTTATCACAGTCTGGTCCACGGTCGTAGAAGAACAGGTCTGGACACTCGCCTATCTACCAATGTATTTTGCTTGACCCCCTTGTTGTTTGGCTAGAGTTCGCCAAGTTACCGAGAATGTACTTTTTGGCGCTGTAATCCTGGCGGTCGGACTCCGCCAACTTTTTTCCATTGTTAAATTTATAAAGTAAATAATGATTGCTGGAGCCTTTTCTTAAATTTGTGAGCGAAGCAAGTATTTCATAAATTGATAAAAAAAAATACGTTTTGATAAATTGTTTATCTTAGTGGGAAGGAAGTGGGCGGAGTTAGAGTCCGTCCGCCCTAACTGCAGCGCTAGTAAAACACAACATTATCGGTAACTTAGTAAACTGCAGTCCAACAACAAGGGAGTCAATATTTCAGGCGAGTGTCCAGACCTGTTCTTCTACGGCCGTGGTCTGGTCGGAAACATTTTCAGTGCTGCCAACATCGTCCTAATTTTTCTCTCGCCCATTCAGCCAGATATGACTGTTTTCTCGCTACTAAAATATTGGCTTCAGTTATTGAAATTACATGCACAAGCACAGCCATCTATCATATGTAAAACCACGATGTTATGGCGAAAAAAATTATGCACTGCATTGAAGCCTTATGTGCACACCTGCAGTTCTGCCTCATGGTCAGTGATTGGCTGTCATAACTCTCACTTGTCTCGGTGTTGTACTGGCAAATTACATACGTATGGTGCGGCAATTGCCTTATTCTGGTTGGTGAAGTCAAATGAGAGACGTGTCTGACTGAAGACACGCTGCTACCATGAAGTATAGCTGCCGATGTGTACGTAAAGCACTGTAACTAAGTGCCGCAAAAGTATTTTCGTGATAAATTCATATTTCAATTTGAGAGCATCTACTGGAGTAAGTTCCAGTAATTATGCTTACTAGGGCGAAACATATCATTGTACGTGATATATAAAATTCTGGTATACATAGGAACACAGGAGGTGACGGGATGTAGGGTCAAGCCTAGCAGAACAAACGTAACACGGTGTGTTGCAATGACTTGAACTGACTGCGTGCGGAGGCGTTACGTCCTTCCAGTAGTTGTGAGCGACTCCAGGACAAGATACCATCGTGAAAGTCGCCCACATATGCTCTACGAAACTAGCAATCAAAGAAATAACTTACGCCAAGAACTGGGGCAAGCGCTCCCTTCCCAAGAGTATTGATTTTATTCTAGATAAAATTGTAGTTTATGTGTTGTAATATCGATCTTCGCATAGGCTAAAACTGACTACCATAAGCGTGATTAATTTTGGACTTGTAGGGTGATTGATATGTATATATTATGTGCGTTAAATTCCACATAACGAATGTCCACAGTTGACGCAAACAGAAAATAACAACTGAGCAAACGTATTCCAATGTCAACCAACGTATCTAAGCTCACCCCACATTACGGTAACTGTTTTTAAAACTTATTTTGAAAAAAAAAAACATACGTTGGCCTGTTAGCTGAAAATCGAATGTTGGCAAGGACACTTAATTTCCGCAGAAATATTTCATGGTTGGTTGTATTTATAAACTCTTTATATCATCATTAGTCGCATCAAAAAAATTAATGTCAACCTCAGTAAAATCAACTGCTTAAATATATAGGTGATTCGGAATTAAATGAACACTCAAATAAGCCCTGATTAAATTCTATTTTCTGCCAGTTTATATCATTCCGCCGATTGTAAACAAATATTGCCACGCGCTTTTATTTACATAGGGTCGTGCAATGTTTACAACTACATTAAACTGCTCCGATAAATTTTAGCTTCAACATCTACTCATTAAATGCGCGGGGCCCGAATATAAGATATATTCAAAAGTAATCTTAGTTATAAATACCTGCGAGTTAACGTCTTATAATACTGGTTTCTGCCCATCAACTAACTGATACAACACGCACTATTGCCGTTACGAATCTCGTAAATGCGGGTATATTTTATTTGAATTTGTAACTCAAAACAGCCACTAAAAACAGATATGACACACGCAATTCAATAATTCAAGTTTCGTTTAGTTCTACTACCATGAATAACGATGACGCACTTCAGAAACAATGAATAACGTATTTTCTTAATATGTGAAATAAAAAGTATGTTGTTTCTAGGTTGGCAAACATAATTTACAGAATACCGATGGTTTCACATCATTTGGCAGTGATATTCATAGTAATTTCCAATACTTTCGATATACGCACAACGGACAAACACACGCAAATGATGCAACTTGGCGGAGCGGCGAAAAAACGGCGAGAACCTAACTCTGATGCCACCTGTCGGTGGAATTTTGAAATGTCCTGAAGTGCGGAGCAAGCTGTAACGAGCAAGATGACCTAAGGTCAGCGATAGTGTCACATTCTTCTGGCGCCAATTGAGTCTAGTTATACTGTAAGTAGGAATGACAATAAGATCATAAGTAAATATTTTGAAGTATATTAAATACAGAGAGGTCGTTTTCATCTGATGTTCTTTCACTAATGTTGTATTAAAATAGGAAAATACACGGAACTACGATGAATCGCTACCAACCATACAAACAGTAAAGGATCTATTGCTAATGGTGACTTATATGCAGTAACAGCTAGTGATTTTTTTCAAAGGTTAAATCTTTAGTGCTCACTTTATCCCGAATGACCTATACAACTCTTAAGCGTGTTTTAATGAGTCCTTGTCTGGCACAAGAACAGTGTTGTAGCATGTTACGCGTGTTAGTTTTTTACGCGGAACGGCTTAACTTGTTCCACATGACTATGCAGTGAGAGCGTGTGGTATAGATAAATAAACGCTATAAACACCAATTGAACTCATGCACATTTGTGGTGGAAGACAGTAGGTATTAGAAAAGTACAAAACAACGTTAGATAATGACATTTAACAACTTTATGAGTAAATCATTTACCCAGAATAATGCATTTGTTAAGCGTATTTTGTAAATGTACGAAATTTCGGTGTCAGACAATGTTATTAAAAAATACGTTACTCGAGAAACTATTTTGCTCAGAAAGTTGGAAAGCTATTGTCTGGGGATGTTTTTTTTTCTCAATTGGCTTCGAGAAAACTACAATTTTAAACAGATACTTTTAGCGCTGAATTGTGTATCATGCCCTCTGAGGGCGCTGCCTATCTTACATCCCAGCGCACGTAAGTGAAGCCCTCTTAGGTATGGCACTGAAAGACTGAAACACGTGTGTATACCCAATTCAGGTCCTCCATTTATCTCTTAAGTTTATTTTCACGCTGCCAAAAAAGGCGAAAATAGTGTTAGTATGTACGAAACTCTTTGATACAACATATTTTTAAACGTATAGGCTTACACACGACCACAGAGGAACAGGTCAGGGCACTTGGAGTTGAAAATTGACCCCGTTATGACTGATTGGCGCCACTGGCACTCTGGTGTTGTTTTAACATTGCGTAAATGATCTACAAAGAGCAAGCACGTGTCGGAACTGCTAGGAGATGTGGTAGTACGATCCTATATTGCAATATTAAAACAACACTTCATTGCTAGTGGCGCTTTCAGTCATAACGGGGTCAACTCAATAGCATTGGTAGATACGTGAGTGTCCAGACCTGTACTTCTACGGCCGTGGGCTTACACAACACACCTTTATATTAAACATTACATTACACAATGATATGGTAACAAGTGAATGCCTCATAGAGGCAAGTTGTCGGCGATAAGACCGCACACCAGTTCAGTGACTTGCGCCTAGAGGGTAGGAGGAGATATATGCGCGTGCTGTGTCACCCGAAGCTCTTCCGTACTTCTAGGTCCCGGCCGCACAAAAATGCTGCTGCTGTGTGTAAAGTGGATATAATTATTTTACACCTAAGTTAATATAATTTAACGAGTGCAATATGTCGGTCAAGAAGCAGCCATATCTGTTACACAGATCGTTACTTCAAGCAGCCAAAAGCCAAAAGGATAATATATGTCGTTCGAAAGTACGTATGAAACCAGTTTACTTTGAACGAGAAGAGACTGCGATCTGAACTCGTTCGTAGCTGGTATAACCGCTCCATAAAACTGAACATGTTTAAGTGAAGTAAAGGCGGTTCTAGATAAAGTGAACATTCAAAAAAGCCCTGCTAAAGTTATATTTCCAACCAATTCGTATCTTTCCGCGCATAACGGCCAACTACGGGAAATACCTATCCTCTCTGGACATATTACTTGATGTTTGCGCGAGTAAGATAAAATGTGTAGTCAGTATGAATCGATAAAATTTGATAAAAAAAGTTAATTAATTATATACCATACAATTATATCGATTTATGTTGATTCTGTTTAAGTATTTTTGATTTAAAAAAAGAAAATACACGGAACTATATTCGGAAAGTCGCTGTCAACTACACAAGCGGTAAGGAAACTATAATTGATGTAGAATTATATGCAGTAACGGCTAGTGATATTTTTCAAATGTTAAATTTTTAGTGCTCACTTAATTCCGAACGATCTATAGTTCTGCATCCAGTAGTGAGACCGCGGCCTTAAAACTCATTGCTACCTTACACAAATGTTCAACGAAAAAAGTACCTCATCGTAATACATTACGCACATTTATTCAAACATTCTAGCTTTAAAATTCCTGAAATGTTGTATCTTTCCCAGAGTTACCGTAAGTATTATCAACATAAAAAAAAACTAAAACTAAAATCCTTACTTGAAACAAAGGCCACTGGCACTGTCGCTGTGGACCACATTCGGTCACCCCTTCCCCCCCCCCCCAACCTTTTTTTCCAGCCAGTCTACATCAACATTTTTCCACACACCAATCGACGTGGCGAGGCAGTAAAACGCAGGATTCAAATTCGAGAGGACACAGGTTCTCATCCAAGGCTGACCACAACGATTTCGGCTTTCCATAGCATTCCGAATGGCTGCTGCGATGGTTCGTAACTATAATTAGAACCGCGAGTTTGTCGCGATAATAAAACTTTACACCACTTGGTTCCAATACCTCATGTGCACATCTACGGCTCTGCTTCGAGGTGAATGATTGGATGTTGAAACTCTCACTTTTCTTTGGGGCTCTTCTAAAAATATCACAGACATATGATGTCACAATAACCTTACTCTGATTGGTGCAGTCAAATGAGAGATCTGGCTGAGAAAAGGCGGGCAGCCAAGAACCACGCACATCAGGAACTGAAACAAAATGGTACAAAATTATTTTTGCGACAAACTCGTGGTTCTAGCATAAGTCTTGGACAGTTCCTTTGCGGTTTCCTATTTGTTCGACTCCATGGTTCCAACTTTATTACCCGCGCTCTCGAAGAGACAAGCGCCAATTTTCCTACCTACCTTTTTACAGTCGAAAGTTCTTGATATAACAGAATATCACAAACTATTCACGTCTCAAAACACTTTAAAGAGTACATATGCAAATGAGACGATGTTAAAAACCCATAAATGTCGCGAGTTCATTGATGATAGTTTAAATGACCACCTTCGGTATGTGATAGTTACTAGGGGGTTAGGTCACTATTAATGAAACTCGACCTTTCGGGCCATGAACCAATTGCAAACCCACATTAAAACACTCACGGAATCACGCTGCACCTTGTCAGATACAGGGCCGATGACAAAAATTACGAGGCCCATGCACACGTAGGATTTTGTGTTCTATTGTATATGTTTAAATATAGTATTATGGGGTTCTCTTCCGCTAGTCCACTAAGCCTACCCTTCTCCTTTTCTGTCACCGACCCTGGTCATATGTACAACTGGCACCTCGGTGGTGCAACAGTAGCCAATGAACAAGTAGCTGAGGCGATAGAGTGTACACACTACTGCGGAGTCCAGGCAACACAGCGCTGAACCCGTCAATTATCCTGGTCTCTATGTATTGTATAATTAGAGACATGCAAAATTAGCGCTATTTTCTGCCAAGTTCAGCCCAAAAAGGTCGAATAGTGACCTACCACCCAGAATTGGTTTGACCTCTCTGAGGAGCTAATCGAAAAATTAAAAATCCAAACTGATGTTGTAACAAGTGACAAAATTTAAGAACTGCCGTGGGACGTTCTCAAAATAGCCCTCCAGGTCTCCTGAGCTGATCCCTTTAATTTATCCAAATATAAATTAATTTTCGAGAGCTGTTTAGAAGCAATTTAAAACATTAAAAATAGAAACCTCAGTTGTAAAGGGTGTCAAAATTTAATAATTGTCACGGGACGTCCTCTAAATAGGCCCCCTTCCCCCCTGAACTACTGAGCCGTTCCGACGATATTTTCTCATTAGAATATATGTTTCTTAACTGCTGCTCATTAGTTCGACGTCTCCCGTTGGCCAAAAATGTCGTGGTCTGCCGCGAAGACTACATCCGTCCAATAATATAAAGTTCCACGGCTGAGTGACCAACCCACTGTAAGAGGTCCCCACACGTAACTGACATCACTTAGGCCAATCAATTCACAGGTTGTACGTTGGTATGAACACGGCAGTGAAGTTTAGACTATCGCCAAATAACAACGCGAATATTGCAGGTTCTTGTGTATAACGTAGGATGTAGTTTAAAAAACCTGTCCACGGGCGTCGACGGATATGATTCGTTGGAGCGGAAGTGGTTACCAAGACTTAGTTTAATATTATTATTCCTATACACAGTAAACCTAGAGCCGTGATTTGACCAGTGACATCTCATCATGGATAGCCAGTGAAATGATCTTAACTATTTCCCGTGAACTGTTGAACTGAAAGCAGAGCAGATAGTAAGTTAATATTGTGAAATTGAGAAAAAAATTATCAGCAGGACTTTCCGTGTTTGATGTGCGGAAACAAAAGTGATAAGCGCGGACACAGGGAAGTAGGGAAGCGACAAGTCGAATCCTATTTTTCTTTCCAGTTCAGATTTTCCTCTTTCCTTAAGAGGGCGTAGTACATAATTCAGCGCTAGAAGCATTAATCTATAACTGTAGGTTTCTTGAAGCCAATTTGCGAAAATTGATCAATAACAATCCTAGACAATAGTTTTAGCCAACGTTTTAAACATATTTGTTTACAGTGTTACAAACTTCTGAGGCACAACCTCTGACGCCGGAACCTCGTGCATTTAACTCCGGCGCAAGAGATCACGCGTAACTAATTAGTAATTCTGGATAAATATTTACTCATAAAGTTGGCAAGTACCATTATCTAGGGTTGTCATGAGTATATGATGCATATTGGCTTCGAAAAAAGCGTAGAAATAAATTCCTGTTTTCAGCGTTTATTTATCTACCACGCACTCTTAAGAAATAAAAAACTAAGAAAAATAAATATACCTGTCTATACTATACTGATCACAGCCCAACTGGCATAAAAACTGCAAAGAAAAACTATACAACTATTATCTTGGGTCACTCTGTTGTGAATGTTTTCATGCATATGGCGCGAAAGACATTTTTATTTATACGCAACTCTATTGTAACGCAGTTACTTTTCAATTTTACAGTCTATTGTAGACAAAGAACCTTACTCGTAACACAATACTGCACGCAAGTGTGAAATAAAAAGAAGTAATTTTCAACTGAAGTTAGGTCTGGCATAGCCTTTAATGAAGAGTAACGCCATATGTGGCAAGTCTGCAAGCATATCACAACAAAACCATCACACATGTTTGCAGTGTTTCTTTTTCTTTGTTAGTTTTGTCCGGATTATGACAATTACTGTCTGTTTACTTAAATAAAGTTTTGAACTCAATGGTGTAAGTGAAGAGATTTTGGTCAGCCTTAACATCTAGGCATTTAGCGCTGGTGAAGGATGATAATTATGTGAGTATGGAGCAGAGCCGGAATGATTGGGCGGGGGAAACGGGAGATCCCTGAGAAAATCCACTGACCAGCAGCATCGGCCGCGGCACGATTCCCACATGTGAAATTCTGGGGACCGACCCCGCATAAAACAGAACCCGGCCGCCTTGGTGGGAGGCGGGTGCTCTAACCACCGGCTCCCTTCCCCCACAATTGTGTAAACTTTACATTTCCGTAGCCTATCCCACTGATGGGAACGGTTAATTTATTGGTGACGTATTGACTGCGTGTTAGTGACGTCATGTGAGACTGACCGGAGCAGATGAGTAGACGGGCGGCAACTTTGTTGTATAACCAGCTTATTATCTAGGCAATAAACTGCGAAACTCTTGGGAATCCCCCCGAAGATAAAACAACTACGACAGCCGTAGGTCAACTGAAGTAAGGAGAATCTCTACCTCCGCTTGAAACGCCCAGATTAATAAAGCAAATAGATAGAAACATACCCTGGTTCTAAACAATACTTCACCATAATTAATTACACTGTCACCGTTTAGGGCGCGGTCTACCGCAATTTTCATCACCATTTTTTTAATTTTTTATTTGTACCGGATATTTTTTTTTCTTGTTTTAGACAAAAAATGTGACTAAATTTGGCTCTTATGAAATTTTATTATCTCTCATAGTTTTCGCGTAATGACTTGTTAAAGTCATATTTTGCATGTTTCCGTTTTAAGGATTACACTAAAACCAACTGATATACCAAAATAAAAAAAAAAATCACAGTGTATAAAAACATTGCAGGCTACAATGTCATGCTCATTAAAATAAAGAATAACATTATTTGTATTTTTAAAAAATGCTGAAAGTGAAAAGAAAAATTTTAAAAATGCCAAAAAAAAAATTTAATATAGGTGACGGGAGTACATTTCGTCTTACAAAAAAAATATATTAACGTAGCTAACTTTCCCATATCAGCATTTCAAAGACAAAATTTTCATATTTTTACTTCAAACAAAACTTGAAAACCAATGAACACAATGAAACGAAATAATTCACATTATAACTACATGTCCAGAGTTACCGGTTGAAGTATGTCCAATACAATTTTTTTTTAATTTCTAAAATTTGCTAATTTTTTATTTGGAAAACTGACTGAGCAAATATTTTTGGTAAGAGGATAATTTACTAACAAGTAATGTCTACAAAACTAACCCTATTTTATACAAATATAAAATTACGATTTTCCCCAACTTAAAAGTCCTTAAAACGTCATAGAAAATAAATAGTACATCGCTGAACGTCAGTTGAGGAGCTTGTGCGCAGAGGTGACACTGGATTACATACGCCGCGTCAGCGGCACCCTTAGCGCTGCATAGATTCAATGCCTCAAATGCACAACCGCAGCTTATCTAGGGATCAAATATAAGAGTCGCTTAAGTTAAATAAAAATTAATAATTTTATATTTGCACGAACAAATGTTAATTCTGCAGAGGGTAGCCGTCCGTCAATGAATAATTTCTAGCCTGTATTGTCATATCAAAGTCAAGACATGCACGTGAAGGTAGCATACACCAAACTAAGACCAACACACTTACTGAAATGAAATTACTTACACTTAAAGAGATATTATGTGCTGCATGCTATTTATGGAAACATAAAACAAATAATTTTTGTATTATAAAAAAAGTTCTGGAAAAAAAATATTTTTTCGATTTTGAGTCTGATTACGTGATTTTACAAACGAAATTGTGCAGCGCTTTTCTACGAAACTTACAAATTTAAGCACGACAAAATGAGTTTCTAAACTTTAAAAAATAGGAGTTGCTAATAGAATCTCGTATGTAAAATCAGTATTCGTATGTCTGTGTTTCGGTACACAACTGATCTGAGAATACGGGTTCCTTCCAGAAAAGGTAAAAAAAAAAAAAAAAAAAAAAAAAAAATAAACTGTTTCCTGTAGACGCTACGTTTGACATTAGTCAAAGCCAATATCTTAAAAGAGGAAAAAAGTAGTAAAAACATTTTTAGGCCTTCAATGCCTTTAAAAAAGTAGTGAAAAAAATAACAGAGGAAACATTATTTTTAGGTCTTCGGTGTTAAGTGTCCTTTAGGTAAAGGAGAAAAGTAGTTTGTCTCAGCATATGTTGTTGAATCCTTTGGTTTTCGACTCATGCGATAATATAATAATGTTGCAGATCTAATTTGCGTGTTATTGGACTACAGCAAGCGCGCCCGAGACCTGCAAGCGAACTTTAGCTCGCTCGCCATTGGCCTCGTCACCTGTAAGTGCTGGCGGTTGTCTTCCCCTCGATGCCTTCTTTTAAAACTGATTATAAACACGACTATTTCTTGCAAGTTTCCATCTCGATACAAAGAATGAGAGAGATAGCGAGAGAGAGAGGTAAAAAAAAGTACATTGTAAAAACGTTTTCTCTACGGGAAAGAAAAACATTTATTTGAGGCTGTCGATCTTACGTTAAAGAAGTCATTCTTTACAACAAAGTAAGTATTAAAACATATACTTATTCGACGTATTTTTTTTTTAAAAGGTTTTTCTTTGAGAACATAGGTATTTAGTTTCTTTGTAGCAAAGAAATTATATTATTATAAAGTTAGCCTTAAAAACATCAATCTTACTGTGTCATTAAGACAGCTATTAAATTATTTAATTGGCAAATTTTTTTCTAAAATTATTGTACACCTTCTGTCTGATATTTAAACAAAATTGTTCACTGTCGCAACAAAACTTGCGTTGTTTATATTGACGTAAACCGGTATTCTAAAGTAGACACCACTAAAGAAAATAAAAGTGTTTTTAAATAAATCGTTTTCAACTGAAGTTTTGCAACTCGTTTGGTTGTTTGAAGGGGTGGGAAAAAAGGATCTGCAGTTCAATCTGTTGGCATGCGTCCCGTTTAATAATAAACACTGTTGCAGATATAGACTCGGAGAGGGAGGAGGGAATTCCCGCAGATGCAAGCACATGTCACGACCTTGTAAGGGTTCGTTAGCATCCTGAACGCTGTCTGAAACTTTACCAGGAAGCACTGTTAATTTACTCAACTCCTCGTTATCCAAATCTCGTATTAATTTCCCAAACTTCTGACGTCTCTCTTCCAAGAACGACGTACGGAGCCAGCTTATGCGGCTGCCCTATCAAAGTAGCGGTTTCCAGATAAGCACAGAGTCCTAACGACTCACTGCAAAAGCAACCTCTGCACACTAAAGACACGGGCTGATGATGTTTTCCTACCTCGCACCGTCACAGAGATGTGAAAAGGATGTGTACACAAGCTTGAAGGTAAAAAAAGAGCCGCCTTATGGCTTTCTTGTAAAACAGCCTCAAAAACCTAGCAAACCTTATGTATGGACAGTAATGTGGTTTGAATTTAAGGTCACACCCGGTAGTTCTACAGTGACTTTGAAAATATATTTTTTAACAGCATCATAATTTTCATATCGAAGAATTTCTACATCGCTTTGTCACAAATATATAAAGCGTCATTTGCATGTAATATTTTGATAGCAATAAACCTCGTAGTTTTCCATATTATTCCACCCAAAGTATCACCAATTTTGTTATGAAAATAAACTAAAATAAAGCAAAATATTTATTTGGTGAATGAACGGTGCAATTTTTTTTTGTTGCAAAACGCCCACATATAATTGTGCATTGTATGAGTGTTCTTAGTCTTGATTTTTTCAAAGCATTCCGTAAAAATGTTTGGATTTTTTGTGCCAACATGAAAAAACCTTACCATGTACATAAGAAACGTTGAAAATGTTTATTGACTTTTGCAGAAATGTTAAAGTCAACATAATAGAGAAAATTCCTAGAAAAAGTTTTTAATACTTACATCATTCTTCCGAATTATTGCGGCACTAAATGCAGCCAGGCAAAGCAATAGTGCCGTGAACATTGTAATTTTCCAATTATTCAGCTTTAACAATGCCATATTTTCAAACGCCACAAACATTGAAAACACGTTTTTATTGGCTAACACATTTATGACGTAGTCTTACTTGTTTTGGTTAGCCACCGCACGCCAGGCACTATTGTGTGTATTGGAATTTTTCAACTTAAAAACTAATCAAATTTGGCGAACCCGGTTACTTAAAAGTTAATTCTGGGAATTCACCCGTTGTTTGGGCATGAGTGGTTGTAGATTTGGTAGCCAACTACGAAGATTTATTTCACTTGAGTTGACTTTAAAGGAGAGAAGACCGCAATGTATTAGTAGGCCTCGCTCTCACTCACACATTGAGACGTTTTAGTTATAGGTTTGAGTTTATGTAAATTTAATTTAAAATTCTAGAGAGATAATAACTTACTACGAATTCAGTTTAATGTTTCAGATCCGATATACTATCATAAGTTTAGGTTTGAAAGGTCAGACGAACGAAGTTCACATGAGTAAAAAAAGTGAACCTGTCGAGCTAATATTTGCAATGCGTTTGGTTTAACCAAACCTGGCACAGACAATGATCGAACATTCTGGTTGCATGAGTCGGTAAAATAATGTGGCAGATCAATTATTTTATTGCAAGTACATTTTTTCTCTCAGTAATTTTTACGTTTCTCGTGAACGGCATTGAGAACTGTGCTGCCATCTCGGGGCAAGTTTCGCAAGACCCTGCCATCACCACGAATTATCGGCCAATCAGGGTGCCTGTTCAAGGCCTATTGGCTAATGACGTTACCACAGCCATTGGAACAGCCAAAACACTATAGCTGCAGAGATTTCGTCGCAAAATGCACGCTTTTGACCGCAATTTATAACTTAAAAGAACTAATTTATTTTATACTAACAGTGTCATGTTGTACAAAATACAGCATTACGTACGTATATATGTATAATTGTCGTTAATAGCAGACTATTAGGTGTCTTCTCGAAGCTTAAACCATGCAGTCCGCCTTGATTTATCAGACGGCGCTAAAGTTAAGATTTTATTCCGAGTGAATTGCATTTTATTGCTGCGCAAACGAACTACAATCCACATTTATAACGCAGTTCAAACAATACTCGATTTTACCGCATAAACGACTTTATGTAACACAATTCCATGACTTGAACGTACGTTGCTGTCGGTTGTGTGTTACGTACATTCAAATGTACAGTATCGTGACGTCACAGGGACATCAACATGGCGGTTTTCGTTTTTGCCGCGCAAAACAGACTGCTCATTTTATTTAAGTTTTTCTGGCGTTACACAGACACTATGAGAGAAAGTATGGTATCGTTGTTCATTAAATTAAACGCACTTTTAAATAAAAATATAATAAAAATAGGAATTTTCCCTATTAAATCACCATTAAAATAATCTCATGGCAGACTAATCATATAAGATAGTTTTTACTATCTTTCTGAGCAAAAATTTGGCCAGAGAGACGCAATTTTTCAGCCAAGACCTAATTAACGTCTTGCTGTGGAATCGAAGTTACAAAATTCGCGGCGTCATAAATAGTTCATCAGAAAATCCTTTTGTCACTACAACATTTTTTTTTTAAACTGAAAGTCATTACGGCACTACAATGCGTTTGCTCACTACGTTAAACAAAAATAATTTCCCACGATTTATCTTTTATAATATTTTGTATGGATTTTTAATTTGCTGACGATTCCAATAAACTATTTGTGCGTTGGACAGCTCTTTGCTGACATTGCTCAGCAGGGAAAAAATAACTTTTGTATGTGTAACGTGTACTGTACGAAATGTGGACATTACATGTGATGATAATTTGAGCAATGCAATGTAGTATATTCGATAATGTATTGCATAATGGAAAATGATGCATCAAAGTCAAACATTTTTTTATGTTGTAACTTACCCACAGTAAAATCACAGACTCACCTGCACAATAAATGTAATTCTCAATGCGCATAAATGGCCTGAGGTACCTACTAAAAGAATTTTCTAGCGTCACTCGAAAAAATCTTGTTGCATTTTTTAAACATTTGACAAACTAAACTATATCGCTGTTATTTTCACAAATTAATAAAATATATACATGGAACACTTTCACGAGTGATAGCCAAGTGGCAAAAGCAAGGGTAGACTTGAACATGTTTAATTAAATTTAGTGGTACTCAGTGGTACCTGAAGAACCTACATGCACGTAACCAGTGATCCTTGTTTTTGCCGTAAACAATTAAACTATCTGTTAGGCTGTTTATTTAACACTGATATTATGAACAAATAAGTATTCTCAAGGCCAAAAAACGTTCAAAATCTTCAACACACAAACTTTATTTTCCACATTATTATTCTTATAGCAATATTTTCCTTTCCTCAACACGAAAACAAAAAAATTTGTTTGGAAGCTATACGTTGAAAGGTGACTGAACCCAATTAAATATAATTGAACACGTATACTCCTATGCTTGCTCACGTCAGGGTTCACAAGCACGCAGAGTTCTTAAATTCATGCAGTCAGTGTGCTAGTGTTCCTCAGATTGTTCTTGTGCCTGAAGAAGGAAATATATACCAGTTCCAGAAACGTCGCATCTGTTATCGTCAAAACGAGCCTACTATCATCGTCTGTGTCATTTTCGTTGTGTTGTCCTCGCTGTCTTTGCCCTTCGTTGCCGCCTTTTTCATGCGCCGTGTTTGGTCCTTGTGTGTTAGAGTTTTCCTCTTTGTTTTTTTGTTTTCCATTATTTATCGACTATGTTCCTACCTCGGAATTATTTGTATATTTGTTCACTACAGTCATTTCTGGCTTCCTTAGTTTGTTTGGCCGTCTTTATTGCTCATTATATCGAGCTTCGTCCTTTTATGTACCTGCGGGTTATCTGGACTCAGCAACATTCCCTAGCAGTGGCATATCCTACGAGACACTTGCACCCTCATTGCAAAGATGACATCCAATGAGAGGGTCAGGGGTCATCTCCTAAGCAGGGAAGCGTCCCACGTGGGGCACACACCACGACTGACTGGCCGGCAGCTATGGGTCGACGGCTACTTGGAGGAGACTCCTACTGGCAGTGTGCCATCACAGAGCAGTCCAACCTGACGGCCTCCCCCGCCCGGCAGACTGCCAGAACTCGCAGCCACAGGAAGTTGCGTCTAGACCTCCCCCCAACCCCTTATCATCTCGAACTTGCCATGATACATGTCTACTATCACGTTATTCCCAACACTTGTGAAAGCCCAGCTCAGCGTCTACTTTCCTTCACGTACCATGCTCCTTATTTGAATTGGGCTTTACGTGCACACATAACTTTACACCAGGACACCAACTGGGAGAAGAATTGATCGTGACCTAAGTTAAGTTAAGGGGCCTCCCTACCTGCTCCTCAAATGCGTTGCAGCGAGTTGCGACTGTTATTTTTTTTGTCGAGACTTCAAACTATGTCGCTATAGTTCTAAAATTCGGCACGTTTATATGGAATTTCATTCTCGGGCCCCTCAAAATGGTCAAAAACGGCTTTTCCAGGCTACTGCATCTGGAAAAATTATAACCGGATTCGAAAAACACAACTATAGAAACAAGCGTTAGACTGAACTATGCTGGCCATAAATAAAAAAATTGTGTCACCGCTTAAAGTCTCATAGGAAAAATAATAATTGTAAAACACTGCACGCCGGCTGAGTAGCTTGCGCGGAGAGGCGTTAATGCATTGCATACGTCGGTCAACGGCAACTTTACCGCTCCTGCCTAACACACACAAACTCAGCCTATCTAGGGAGGCCCATTAACGAACCTTCCCAGCGTTCGCCTGGAACGATTTCGGGAAACCATGGGAACCGAAATCTGGATGGCCAGAGCCGGTAATCGAACCTGGCTCCTTAGAACACAAGTCCAACGTGTTACAATTGCGTCACCTCGCTCGATCAGTATTAATTACTTTAACACGTGACATTTGCATGGCCGCTGTGGAGTATTTATAGGTAGAGCCACGATTTTGTCGCGAAAAGATTTCTGCCCTACTTTGTTTCAGTGACTCACGTGCAGGTCTGCAGTTCTGCTTCAAGGTTATTGGCAGCGTGTTTTTGTAATACGACGTCTCTCATTTGTCTGTGCCAATGACAATGAGGTTTTTGCGACACCATGCGACTGTGATTTGTGGATAGAACCCCAAGACACGTGAGTCCAATCACTGACCGTGAAGCAAAACTGCAACTATGCACGTGAGTCACTGAAACAAACTGAGGCAAAATACTTTTCACCAAAAAATCGTGGCCCTATTTATAGGCTGTTATGGCAAACGAAGCACTTTTAAAGATCATGTTATCAAGAATAATAACAAATGTTATTGTGAACATAGAGCCGAGTTTTCAGTACGGTGTTATTACTAATAGGGACTTGAACATTTCAAATATTAAATTGAGGACAAGTTATACTTTATGATCATAGTGTGAGTTATTTTCGCAATTGGATCAATAATAAACCTGCATGTGAATACTCACTGACTACCGCGATACCACTCACTAGAGCAGCAGCAAATGAACAACTAGCTGAAAACAGAGTGTACACAGGACTTTGGAGTACAACCGGCAGGTCGTTGAAACTGCGACATTTCCTGGTTTCTAGTTATCACTTACTCTGATAAGTGGCGAAATTATACAAATTGGTTGAAAACAAAAATAACCAGGGCTTCAAAAATACTTATTTTACCGTGAATTTCACGTAGGAATGTGAACTTGTAGTAGATATGTAGGGTTCATGGGCTCCGCAAAGACACACAGCCAATAACCATGAAGCAAAGCTACCAATATGCACGTTTGTAGGCCATAATTATAACTATTAGCCATCTGTAGGATATAACGCAATCACAAATGTCGCCGCAGTCTTCATTACTAAAGGATAGGCCGTGTCTGGTATTGTCTTCTACTGTATATGATACAATTTTATTGCAATCGTAAAAGCAACACTCATGCGTTTGGGTTCTAGCTAGTGTTAAAATGAACTTGTGAATATTTTCTGTCCTAAATATGATCTAAGTGTATTCCACGCGTGTGCATTCCAGCAGATCCGACGGGAATTGATTAAGAATAGTGAAGAATCGCTCAAATCTTTGGCGTCCAAATATGTGTGTCAAACACAGTACATAGCATGCCGCGGTCCATATCATTCAACGGTGATTATTTGACACAGACAGAGCGAAGTGGCACAATGGTAACACGTCGCATTAGGGAGGATCTGAGTTCGATCCCCGGCTCCGGCCAACCAGATGGTTTCACTAAATCCCTCCAGATGCTGGGATGATTCCTCAAACCCGGTAGATACTATCCATAATTCAGTACAAGTCTGCGGCAATATTCACCGCAACTAAGCAGGTTCCAGACAGAATTCAGTACCAAATTTGACACATAGAACCCTTCCTATTTCTCATCGTAGTGTTATGTTCACGCGCATGTGCACTACACAGTTTCAGCCACCGCGCATGCGAAGTACGGAAGTAGAGTTGCCAGTATGGTTTGAATAAGTAGAAATAATTCCTCCTGAACATACGACCATCGAATTTTACAAAATCTAAATAATACAAGATAGTTACACTTATTCGGCCATTACACGCGTGTCTTGTATGTGAAGTAGTTTTCGGGAATTACGCAGTTGCACTTTATGGAATGCAACAACCAACATCACAAATATATTTTTAGCCTGTATGTACCGAAATTAATTAGTAAACAATGATAGAGTGTACACATCCTACATACTGTTGCCGGATCCTGTTATTAAATCTCAATCGAAGTTCATGAACAGAATTAAGTAAGGAATTGAGTAGAGAATTAAGAATAGTGAGTACCAGACTTTTACATGGGCCACAGTTGACTGACTTCCTAGCATTGAATATTATATATATTCAATGTTCCTAGTTCCTTTCCTTGTACGAAATTGTAATTAAACCATGTCTATGACCTCACTACCGACGAGACGTGAAGCTAAATACAAGGACATAAATCACACGTTCCAAGTTTCGAAAGGGGACACAGTTTGGGCCGTGGTAATGGCATTCGCCTCCCAAAAAAAACGACCCTGGTTCGATTCCCGGTGGGTCTGAGTCCGATTTCCGCATGTGGGTTACGTGGTAGATTTTTTTTGGGAGCACTCCCGTTTCCCGTTTTCAATTCCGTCGCTTGTCCGCTGAAGAGCCTCATTCCATGGCAAGCTTCGGTGTCCGGCAAACGCTAGATGCGCTCAGATCAGAACTCGGTCGAATCAGAGGTGTGCTGCCCTGCTCTTAGGTCCCCTTCCTATACGCTACCTATAGGTAGGGCCCGGTAGTTTTCGCGAAAAGATTTTTGCCCCTCTTGGTTTCAGTGTCTTACGTGTACACCTGCAGCTCAACTTCATGATTATTGGCAGAGTGTTTTTGTGCAGAGTTATTATTCATTTGACTGTGCCAATCAGTACACGGATAACTGTGACACAACACGTCTGTGATTTGCGGGTTTAACCTCACGACGTTGTATGTTAATGCATCCAATCACTGACCACAAAGCATAGATTCAGGTGCGCACGTAAGGCACTGAAACAAAGTGGTGCAAAAATATTTTCGCGAAAACTACCGGGTCTTACCTATAGGCGCTTTCGAAAGCTCACAGAGTAAGGTAGATCAGCCAAAATTTTAATTTAAGGTGTTCGAAACATAACTCGAGTGAAATTTACGTCTGTTCGAATGTTCATCCGACAGCCTCTCAATCAATTCCTTCCTCACTTACCCTGTTCGAGGGCAAAGTAAGCGGCGGTTGGCAGACGAAAGTCGTCTTGTGGCGCGAAAAAAATGTACACAAGTAGACATAACCAAGACCAGAACGAAGTGAAACTGAATGCACTATGTTCAAAACAACGAAGAAACAAGCACGAAACGAACATTGCATTTAAACGTAAATAAAATAATATCTAAATAATGCGTTGCGGACATAGAATTTAGAAAAAAAATCATCATACAGAAAAAATGTAGGTAATTTTTTGTTTTGTTTTCCTCCATCTTAAAACCCTGAATATCATCGCAAGCATTCATCAAGATTCTTGTTATCAACAAAACCTAGTCACGTGACTGCGAAAACCTACCATACTCCAGCAGGTGAGTTTTCAAAAGAGCCTTAAGGTGGGGTCTCCCCCCACATGTTGAATTACCAGAGGAGTACTAGAATTTCAATTGGCCCAGTCAATAAAATCACAAAGGAATAACGGTTACAAACATACAGGACACGCAAATACTAGCAAACACTAAACTTTACGAGCGACAAATATAGCTCCCTATTTCTGTATCGCTATAATATGTGTGTACATATTCGTCTCGCACGCGCAGACTAACGTGGACTAACAGTGAAAACGTGCTAGGTACACAAAGAATAAATAAGACGACTAGTATCTTGGACTCGACGAAGGCGCCTCTCACCGCTGGTCAGTGCTAATTGACACTTCTTAGCCTTCGCTTTCTACGTAGACGGACTCGACGACTCCTACTGGGACCGCCTACGTCCAACTGTTCTGCGCCTCAGGCCTTGTTCACAATGCGCACTTGGCAGTCGGCAGTCGAATACAATTCACAACGTGCAGTCCAGCATCCACGATTTAAATGTATTGTTTTTAAACACTGCCAGTGAAGTGAAGAGATTTTGGTCAGCACTTAACATCTAGGTCTTTAGCGCTGATGAGGGGTTACATGGTGAGAGTATAGAGCAGCGCCGGAATGAGGGAGCAGGGGAAACGAGGTGATCCCCAAGAAAACCCGCCGACCAGTGACATCGTCCGCCACGATTTCCACATGCGAAAATCCGAGGATCGACCTCGCCAGGAATCGACCCCGATTGCCTTGAAGAGAGGCTAGTGCTGTAGTTATTGCGCTAACCGTGGCCTCTACTGCTAGTTCACCGACCATGTTTTGACTACACTGTTGGTAATATGGCTTACTTTGCATTTGGAAGAATAGAAAAACTTGAAAAATAATATTTGTTTACGTCACGTGATTATGAGAGCAACGCCTGATTGGTTGGAATTTTTCGGCAGTTGGCAGTCTAGCAGGCAAGTTTTCCCGCGATAAACCATCATTAGGGACCTGAAAAATTCGCGTTTTCTTTTGGCCCCAAGCTAGAATTGCAGCAACTGTAAGTTCGTGCCACTTTCGCTATTGGCCCGTGACTTATTTGACACCTCCTGGAAGTCGCTTAGCCAATACTAGAGAAGCAACTAAATGCAGGCCCACATCACTGCGTCACCGACAATGTCTGCTTGAATACACAGATGTCCTTGGAGGCTAGCCTACAGCTCTGTAAGCCCGCGAATTGTTCCGGTCTCTAGCCATCATATCTACCAATCATATTTTAGAAAGAGTATGTAATGGCGATGGAAACAATTATTCTGGACCTGCTGCTTACACTACCAATGACATTTAAGAAAGCAGGCCTGAATCGTGAGTTCGACGACCTGCAGCAGCACTGTCTTCGTTGTCACCTACAGTAGGCCTGTGTGCAGTCGAGTCACTCCCGCATGTTAATTGGCAGCTGCCCGTGCGAGAAGCCAACTGCGACAAAGTAGCGCAGGAGAAGATCTACGGCCTGTTTTTGTTTTCCAGTTTATTATTAGCTCGCAGTTCTGTACGGCGTGCCAAATTAGCTGTGCTCCAGCTGCACAACGTAATGCTGAGGAACGAGCGTTTGGAGAGATCTGGGGGATCCCGGGCTTGGCTTTCTGCTCTGGGTATCGTCCCTGCCATTTTATTCTCGACTGCGCTCAAGCCTGTACTTAATAGGGACAGCTCAGTCAGACGCTGGCCACTTCTGGATGAGATCCAGAAAACATTTCCTGAGTGTTAGTGGGAAGCCCGGAAGGTGCCTATTCAAAGAAAAATTGAGTGAAGAGGATGGGATGTTAATTACAAGGAAATGTAACTGAATTCGCGCATGCTTACAAAACACACACCAACACCAACACACACACACACACACACACACACACACACACACACACACACACATATATATATATATATATATATATATATATATATATATATATATATACACACACACGATTTTGTGATTGGCCAGCTTAACCCTAAGACAAATGAGAGTTAAAACATCCAATAATTTAACATGAAGCATAGTTGCAGGTGTGTACGTAAGTCATTGAATACAATGGTGCAATAGTCTTTTCGCCACAAAATCGTGGCTCTATATATTATATAGGTGTGTTTGTGTATGAATGTATCCTCGTTAGTACAAACCCTGTTAACATAACATTCTCATTAATACAAAGTGGTTTACTTTACCCTTGGTATGGAATAAGAAATTAAATAATAACTTGAATGCGCTACAAAATAAAATCCACCTATACACAAAAAAAAAGTCAAGTTCAGTTGTTAAAATAAAATAAGTCGTGGTATTAACATGAACATTTGTATTTTATGAATAAAGTTCCTGTAAATATATTCACAAAACGTTTTGAGTTTATGTAAACACTTGTTAATACACACCTATAAAAATTAAATAAATATGCCTATATATATATATATATATATATATATATATATATATATATATATATATATATATATATATATATATATATATATATATATATATATATATATATATATATATATATATATATATATATATATATATCCCTCCAGATTTACATAAACGAGGTTCGACTGTATACAGTTAATTTTGTTACAGATTTTCACTGCCCGTCATAACATTTAGAATGTTTAACACAGTGTCTGTCTTCTGTTCTGGTTCGTCTGTTATCGGTAGCGATAGTGATTGTCTTTCTACGCCAATTATCTGAGTAAGCTTACTGCACGTAAGTTAACTTACAAATTTTTAAATTCTACAAAGACTGGCTTTAACTAATTTTTTTTCCCTAGTGCGGCCGGTTGTAATATGAGACACACGCGGAATTTCCGCCTCAGAAAAGCAAGTATGTTCTGTTACGAGACCAGTGTTACCACCATATGGAATACATGGAGTTGACGGTTTATCGCGGGAAAACTTGAACTGCTTGTTGGATTTCAAAGTACGTTCAGCTTACCAAAACATTACTGTTTTCACTTCCATTTGACTGCGCCAGTAAGAATCCTGATATTATAATATTTGATGGCACTTATTGGTTTTCAGATAGCAACGTTGTGGCAGACGAACATCCCTCAACCATATATGTAGGGCTAGGAATATTTCGCGAGTTCAACGACCAACATGCTAGAATCCATTATCCTGTGTATACCGAAGTCCTACCATTTGTCCATTACCTGCTACTCATTCAGACAGCAGACCATGAACGAGTAGACGGGGCTTGAGTATGCATAGAACATTGGATTCTAGCATGCAGGTCATTGAACTCGCGAATTTTTCCTAGCCCTACATATATGTCGCAAGAAACTACAGTGCTTTCAAGGTATGTTGGGAAAAAAACATTTTCGCGATATACCGTCATCCCTAGGAATACATAAACTCGTGCCACAACACGTAGTAAAAATCCGGCACTTTTACGGAACTTTATAGTTTCATAACTTTACAAGAAGCTAGTTCAGAGATTTTGTGTGCAAGTATGGAATATATTTTAGTACGTGATACCGGAATGCTCATGTCTTGCAACGCTGGCTAACCTCGTACAGGCGGGCGACATGCGGTCATCAGCGGTGACGTCACGAGCATTGCTGGCTTCCTTCTCTGAAGTATGCACACATCGCTGCACTGACCGCACGGCACGCGTCACAGTGAAAAGAAGATAAAAAGCAAGATATTCCTACATGGAGGGAAATATACTTCACTGCGCCAGCGGCGTGAAGAAAAAGTTATTGCTAGAGATGATGGTTTATCGCGGGAAAACTTGACTATTTGCTAGGCTTCAACATACGTTCAACTTATCAAAAGATTACTGGCTTTTCCTTGTACGTGGAGCTACTGTCCTATTTGGCTAAGCCAATAAGAATACCGCTATTATAATATTTGATCCATGTTATTGGTCTGTAGACAGCTACGTTATGTCAGTGTTTTCAAGGCTATGTTGGCACAAAACATTTTCGCGATATACCATCATCTCTAGTTATTGCCTTCCACTGGTTCACGGTTGCGAGAAGTCCTTTAGCTCGGAGGAAATACTCATATATGGAAACTGGAAAAATTTGAGGGTTCACTGAGCTGTAGGCTAGTCTCCAAGAATATATATGTACTCAAACAAACATTACCTGCTCACTTGGCTGCTCGCTGATACAGTGAAATAGGCCTTGATTAGTTACATTGCAGTTATTGGTTCAGCGACTTCAAGAATGTGTCAAATAAGTCAACGTCCAATTACGAGTCTCACACGAACTTACAGTCACTGGAGTTCTAGCTTGTGTTTGAAAGAAAATGCTAATATTTCTGGTCCCTAGGCATACAAGCATTGCGGCGCGTTCTTTCTCTTCAGAAACTATAGAGTTAATTTGAAAATACTTTTTCAGGGAATATACAAATTTTCTACACATCCATGTTTGTAATATTTTTTTGAGTATTTAGTTAAAGGGCAAGGAATTTATATTTTAAAAAATATCAATTCAGCAAAAAAAAATATGAGTTCGTATTAATTTTGTGTACATTCCCAATATAAAATTGAAAAAATAAATAAACTTTGAGCCTTAGCTAGACCTACTAACAATAATTTTATTTAATATAATAATGGTATATCCGCTTTGAATAGTGCGTAACCGGTAGGGCCGTAAATTTTCCGCTAAACGAATTTTGGCCCAGTATGTTTCAGTGCCTTATGTGCACATCAGCAGTTCTGCTTCCTGGTCAGTGATTGGATGTTTTAACTTTCACGTGACTTGGGGTTCTTCCCGCTAATAACAGACGTGTGGTGTCACAATAACATTCTTCTGATTGGTGCAGTCATGTGACGTCACTTCACAAAGACACGATGCCAGTAACAAGGAAACATAGCTGCAGATGTTCATGTGAGGCATTGAAACAAACTGGGGCAACATTCGTTTAGCGAAAAGTTCGTGGCCCTAGTAATAGGTAGAGGCACGAGTATTTCGCATATTGATTCAAGGTCAGGTTGGACGCCAAGAACCTGTACATAACTGTAACTTCTGTGATTAGACGACAGCTGTTTTGACACACCTTCGGAGATTGCAAGCCAGTAGTAAATAACAAAATAAGGTCTAGTAATAGGAAAACAACAAGAACGATCGAAGCCTGAGAACGCGCTTGCCCTAAGGCCGGTTCTGGCACGCACACATGCCTCATCATTAGAGAAGATGGTTTATCGCGGGACAACTTGACTGATTGCTGGATTTCAACACACGTTCAGCTTACCATAGTTTACTGGTTTAGCTTCAACTTGGAGCAGTTACACTATTTGAAAGAGCCAATGAGAATCCCGATATCGTAATATTTGATGCATGTTATTGGTCTGCAGACAGATAAGTTGTGTCAGTAGTATATATCACTAGAGGCACGAGTATTTCGCGTATTAATCTGGCAACAGCCTAGACTTCTCAGCCCTATAAACGCACTGGTCAAAGTAGAATATTCATTGGCTCCTAACCGTACAAGTGGGTAGCCCCACGACTTATTTTATTATTTACTACTGGCTTGCAATCTCCGAAGGTGTGTCAAAACAGCAGTCGTCTAATCACAGAAGTTACAGTTATGTATAGGTTCTTGGCGTCCAACCTGACCTTGAATCAATATGCGAAATACTCGTGCCTCTGTACATCATCGAATCATACATGTTGAAAGAAACTAAAGCGTTTTCAAGGGTACGTTGGCATAAATCATTTTCGAGATATACCATAATCTCTACTATTCGCCTTTAAGCGCAAGGCGATTAGCTATCGTCAGGTTTCCCGTCGAGGACTCGCCTTAATTTGATACTTTCAAGAACATTTCCTAATACTGATCCTTTGAACCCTTCAGGTTTCTTTCGACCTCGCAAACATTACCACGGACTTACTGACTAGCACTCGTAA
This sequence comes from Medauroidea extradentata, assembly GCA_003012365.1. Taxonomy (NCBI): domain Eukaryota; kingdom Metazoa; phylum Arthropoda; class Insecta; order Phasmatodea; family Phasmatidae; genus Medauroidea; species Medauroidea extradentata. The sequence goes on from PNEQ01042176.1 coordinate 70,284, forward strand.
GTTGGTGGAACGGCACTTTGAACGTCTTGCAAATATAAATATAAAGCCAACTCGTAGCAGTCCAGTAGTCACCAGTACCGAATATCAGTGGCGGCTCGTGGGTTGTTGCCAGGTGGGACTGCAGATAGTCGGAACTGTAGACTCTTGATGAACGAGTCGTAGACCAACGACCATGAAATATTTGCCGGCTACTAGATGTTTTGTGACCACTCAGTAGTAAGGGGCACCAGCACATCAGCGTGTCAGTGGCTGTAGAGTCAACCAGCGCACAACCCTGTACAGCTCTTGGCAACTGCAGCCTTACCTGCCAACAACCTACGAGCCGCCACTGCCGAATATTACACTTTAAACTCGATTCCAAAATACACAATCTTGCATGATTCGTTGCCAACAATCAGTGCCCTTTGTTAGCCATAATCACCTACGTAATTTTAACGCCGTTTCTGAACCAAAAATTAACTATGAGAAATGTATAAGTTGTGAAAACATTTGGAAAATTCTATCATTCCCCTATATATTAAGGAATCGTCTTTTGCTTAAGCAATTAATCGAGACAGATAATTCGTTTGCTCAGTTTTTTAATTACCTGAAGATGTGACATTACGTTTACATTAAAAACTATTTTGAAAGACAGTTCCATATAGTACCCAAGTAATGAATTACATTTCAGAGCGAAAATTACAGCTATTTTCGTATAAACGCCTTGCAAAGAATATACTTACTGTGGTAAATTCACGTGAGTTACTTCAGTATGTATACTCGTGTTTTTTACGCGGGAAAAGTTGACTGTTTGCTAAGCTCCAGCACACTGTGTTTAACACTGAAGGATCTCCATTGTTATTTCCTTTCGTTCATTTGAAGCACTGTTTCGTTCTTAAACAAGCCCATTTATAAAACAGAACGTGTGTCGTTTGACACAAAACTGTTTCGAAAATTTCATCACCCAATAAAATTAGGATGAAAATACTACGGTTTATTGGAGGCTAAATTGAATTTAAATATATTCGTGAATTTACAGTTTTTCTACTAATTCGAATGGAACAAAACATTGTTAAATTGTTAATGGTATATAAGACTTTAAGTAACCTAATTTTGGCATGTTTTTTTTGTATCATATCTTGTATAATAGGTCTTGAAGAACTAAAAGTGAAATTTTCTTGCGAAAATATCAATTGATCAGAGTATGACAGAAAATTATGTGCATTTGTGCTTGCAAGCATGACTTTACACGTAACAAATAAGTTAAGAATTTTTTTTTTCGTAGGATGAAATACAAATAAGCATGCGTCGTGGAATCTTCTTACAACGTAATGTCTGATACGGTTTGCCCATTCGAAAATCATCAAATACGCATCTTACTGCATGAAAAATAACGAGTTTGAGAAGAAAACTTCCGTATTTCCAAGGCACTAGGTAATTTTTTAATCCTGGCGTGAAATAATCAAACGGCTGTCTTCTATTAGCCTGTTGACCCAAAATTGAAAAGTGTTATTGTTTTCCTGTTTTACTAAATTTGTAAAAGAAAACATCGAACGTGCTCTACAATTACCTCGCCAACTCCTTACTCCTAAGCCCAGCACATAACAAGATAATTGACGACATACGTCACAAATTTACGAAGTGGCTGTAGTTAAGTCTATTTACAACCACTAAAAACATCCTCAAAATAACTAGGCCTAAATAAAATTTAGCAACACAGGGCGTTCGCTTCAATTAACCTGACAAATTTAAAATATGTTACTTTTGGTGCAACTAAACATTATTTCACACAAATTCGATAGGTCTTTTCGATTAAATGTCTAGATTGACATTTTACCAGCTTACAAAAAAATGCACTGTTCGTTGGATATACTATGTGCGATGGTTAGAGACTCTTGACTTCCACGAAAATATTGTTGCGCCAACTTGTTTCAAGGCATTACGTGTACATCTGCAGCGCTGCTACATTCTCAGTGAGTGGATGTTTTTAACGCTCAGCGTCTTAGGATTTTACCCGCAAATCACAAACAGGTGGTGGTGTCTCAGTTACTATATTCTTAGAGATGATGGAACATCGCAAAAACGTTATGTGCCAACATACCCTTGAAAACGATGTAGTTAATTGCAACACATATGTTTGGGTCAGTGGCGAAGTGTGAACGTGTTCCAAGGCAAGCAGTATGAGATCCGACTATGCACTTTGAGCAGGTTACAGTTGTATTGCTGAGACCTAGGTGTATTTCCGAGAACTATTTCCTCGCATCTTACATGCTACTGGCTGAGGAGTGTACCTGCTCCTACTAGTCAAATGGTTCCACAGGCAACTGAGAGTTCTGTATCGTCACTGCTAATCATCGCTTGTCCTAGAACACTTCACGCTTCGCCACTGGTTTGGGTGATGCACGTCTGACATAACGTAATTGTCTGCACGCTAATAACAGGGGTTAAATATTACAATATTGGGATTCTTATTGGTTTAGTCAAATAGGGCGACAGCTCCACGTACAAGCGTGAGCTAGTTATCTTCTGGTATGCTGGTTGTTCTGTGAAACTTAGCAGACAGTCAAGTATTCCCGCGATTTAAACCATCATCTCTACATATTCTGAATAACAAAGTCTAATAAGAGACGTCCCTGTCTAAATGCACACTGTTAATAGCTATGAAGTAGGGTTACACATGCGAACATAAGAAATTGCAACCAGCTGCTACAACAATATTTCCGCGAAAATCAAAGGCGCCTATATAAATGGAGTTGACATAGCCGTCTGTAGTAGACGGCACAGCTACCTTTGATGTGGCAAGCGTGCGGCAACAAGGGTCGTTTTAATAGCGCCACAGATTAAATAGTACTACAGAAGTAAAATGACGCGACGACTCAATTGATACGGGTGAACTTCGCCGCTTATTGGTTGCCCGAGACTGTTAATGCCAGCCCCGTGTCTGTTTGGCTCCTGCATGTGACAGCAGGTTTGCTACTGGCCTGGCTGCCGGCTAGAAGGGCAGCCGCCTTACGCTGATTGACGGTAGGCGTCTCAGCCATGCTGCTGGCCACGGAAGACATTTTACAGTGTGTGACTGAGTCTGCCGTCATACCGCCTGTTTCACTTCGGTATTCCTAGAGCCAATGATTTTGGGTGAAAATAATTTTGCAGAAGTTTGTTTCAATGATTTGAGTGCACATCGCACATCTGCCGGTTTTGCTTCATGGTTATTGGCAGCATGTCTTTGTGCAAAGGCGTCGCTGGAACTCCAAACCTCTGTGAACCCAATACTCTGGTAGTTAAAACATCTAATTACTGACCATAAAGCAGAGCTGCAGATGTGCACATAAGCAGGAACCAATAATTCTCGTGACAAGGTTTCTAGATCAACTTGCGTCAATGCTTTACGTGCACAACAGCCACTCTGCTTTAGTTTTATTGGCAGCATACCTTTGTGGAAAGACGTTTCTCACTTGACTGCGCCAATAAGAATGAAGTAACTGCGATACCACACATCTGTGATTTTTAGTAACACTTCAAGACACGTACGAGTTAAAAACAGCCAATCACTGACCATGAAGCAAAGCTGCAAACGAGCACATATGGCAATGAAACAAACAAATGCATAAATCTTTCCCCCGAAAATATGAGTCCCTACACATGATATAACGTATTGAAACCAATAATTGTTGCGAAATTCTGTTCGCCAAAATCACTGGCTCTATGTAGTCCTAGAAATTCTAATATAGCGCCTTGAACAATCCAACGGTAGTGGCTTCACCTGATTCGCCTGTTCATCTTATGAACTAACCAATCAGGGAAAGTCCTGCCGTAGTTAAATCCAAAGCGCTATTAAATGAAGCCTCGTGGGCAGGGTTGCCTCATCGAAGGCCGTGGCCTTCTACTAGACACGACTATCGTATGCATGGCACTTGTCACGTGGGAAACAGAACACGGCTCAGTGGACGTCAACGGACTTTTTTGACGAGGTCTTAATAGCCAATGAGGGTGAAGTGAAGTGAAGGGACAACACACTACCTCACTAGTACATAACGACATGACTAGAGATGATGGTTTATCGCGGGAAAATTTGACAGTTTGCTGGGTTTCAAAGTACGTTCAGCTTATCAAATGCTCACCCTATTTGACTGAATCATTAAAAATCCTACTATTGTATTATTTGATGCCTGTTATTGGTCTGAGGACAGCTACGTTGTGTCAGACGTGCATCACCCAATCATACGTGTTGCGAAAAACTACAGTGTTTTCAAGGGTATGTTGGCACAAAATATTTTCGCGATATACCATCATCTCTAGAGATGACACATCCAGCCTAGCTGGAGGGGAGCTTCAATCCCACGTCGACTACCCAAACACGTAATATATTAATATATTAATTACGGTAACAGCCCCCCTCCCCCCTTAAGTCTTAAACACGTATCGGGAGCCCAGCTGAAACAGATACACACGCACTGCCGTCGGTTTCAGTGATGTGCAACTAGTGTGTCTGGGTGCACTTGACTTTACAAACACCCAGCGAGTTATGAAAGCTTCGATTGGTGGTTTCGCGACAACACAGCCTCCGGGGGCACATGAGGAATCTAGTATCGGCGGCGGCGCCTCACACACTGCAAGGACAAGCCAGTTTACGTACGTCGGTCCGACCGGTTGCCCGCAACGCAGGCGCCAAGAACACGCATGCTCTCTCACACACGTTCGTAACATCCGCTCCATTCCCATCTTCGGCGCGCGTTTAAATTAAGACTTCGGAAAGAAAACTACATCACTGACCGCGAAAGGCGCGACATTTTTCCGGCGCGGGGGAGGGGAGAAGAAAAATATAAACACTGGTCCTGGAATGTCTGGTTGCTACAGATGACGTCACGCATGACTTCATAACTGAGCGTGTAGAGGGAGAGGAAAGATTGAATTCATTCATCCTCAGAAGGCAGTCACCATTTTTTCCCCCACATTATAAGAAGGTTATTTTTATTTTCACTGACTATTATGGTAACTTTCCGGCACGTTTAATGCAGACGAAAAATCGCGGTGTCGAGGAAGTATCTTCCTCCAAAGACAACAGCGAAGGAGACGCTATAGGTTAATCGGCAGTGGTGGGTACTGAAAAAAAAAAAGTTTCTAGTATCTTATTCAACGAAAATTACGTCAATAGCTTGCAAAATAATGGCAAAGAAGAATATTCAAAACTTTTATCTTTTAGTGATTTTTTACGGAATGGCGTCTTTAAAACGACGTCTTACAGTTTCTCGGATGGATCAATTCAAGGCCCCAGAATAGCTATATACACAGATACGTAATTAAGGGGCTTCCCCAGATAGACTGTGTTTGTATGTGTGTAAGACAAGAGCGGTAAGGCAGCCATTGACCTACATATGTAATGCTTTGTCGCCTTTCCGCGCAAGCTGCTCAGGTGGCGTGTAGTGCTTTACTATTATCCATTTTCTTGTAGGACTAAGCGGCGACCACATTATTTAATTTGTGGGCATCATAGTTGAAACTCTAATGCTTGTTTCCATAGTTGTGATTTTCGAATCCGATCTTTTTATTTCTGACAGAACAGTCTGGAAAGGCCATTTTAGGCTATATTGAGGAGCCCAAAGTCATGCTCCTAATTTACATGCAAAATTTTTAAAACTATAGCGACATAGTTTGAAGTATGTGTTCTTTTCGTAGATACATAAATATAATGCACGTTAAGTAGTTTCTTAAAAAAAAAAAAATAGTCGTAACTCGTCGCCACGCATTTGCAGCGCAGGTAGGGATGACATGTAGTTTTTTTTCGTAACTAGGCCGTAGTGCTAAAATCTGAAAACTTTGTAAACTGAATGATTTCAAAAACGTTAAGACTACGAGCACATATGGTACACAACTCTATGTAGGCGTTTTGTAAAATAATGCACCGTTTGTTCGCAAAAAAATTCTTTTGCTTGATTTTAGATTACTTTCATAACGAAATTAGGAATATTTTGGGTGCAAAAATCTAGAAAAACTATTAGGTTTATCGCTACCAAATAATTAGGTACAAATTATGATATATTTGTAACAAAGCAATGTAGCGATTCTTCGATATGACATTATCTTGCTTCTAAAAAAATATTTTTTTTTTTCAATATCACTCATTGTTAAAAATTTCCGTACATTCACGGAAATATTTACGGAAAATTAGTATAACTAAACGGAAGTGGCTTCCGTGCATTTTTGTTTACGGAAGTTCGTCCGTATCGCCAGTTTATGGATGCTTGACCGTAATTTTCCGTAAATTTACGGAAATATATTTCTATAGTTTTAAAAATTATTTATTGAGTTTATTTTAAAAACCGCAGACAGTAATGATTACTATGACTCCTAGGGTTAATGTGCATGCTCACTGGTGCGAAACAAAGAGTATACAAGACAACATAAGAGAAGCGCTACTTCCTGGATGTCCACACTTTTACGAGAAGGAAAGAGATGCAGAACAACGAGAAATACAGCTAAGGACTTGTATCGTATGGGCAAAGGATCGAACAGTCTCGTAAGTGGCCGAAGTATTCCGAGGCGGTCGCATCGTTTCTCCTGCAGCCCGCCCACTGCGACGAAGAGAAGCGAGGCGCCGTGTATTCTCCACTCACTTCGCTTGCCTTCCAGACTATTCGCGCAGCACACATATATTTTATTCTCCTTGCTTGAAGTGGGCGGTCACACACGTCACTACATGGAATGTACCACAGCTGAAAATGGTCGCAACTCTTCTCTGTGTTCGCGCCAGTGGGTATGCACCTTTAAAGTTATTTATTCGTATAGAGTAAAATATTTTTCTCATAATGGTACAGACGAAATTCTGTAACATTATCTAGTGAAGAAAAAGTGTGTTTCATAAAGTTATTCTCTTACCACTGAATGGAAGTCGCTTTTTGACTACCTGATCACTGTGGAACAATGGTAAGAGTAAAAATATTTGGAAATTCGGGAAAATGTAGTGCCAGTAATTTAAAAAGAAAGTTAATTTTGGTGACAAAAATGGATTGTCCGTAATTTTACGGAACATTTTGTTATAAATCAAAACTGAGTGTCCGTGATTTTACGAAGACTTCTGGATATTCACTAACCTGTACTTTTCCGTAATTTCACCGAATTTTTTTCTAACAGTGCTGTAAAACTACCCGGCATGGCCTTAAGTAAAGGTGTCTTTGGCTTAAGTGAAATATGTCAATAATTGGCTGCATGAGGCTCTTGTAAAGGCCATGGACGTCGCCCGGCACGCACTGTTAAAAATTTTCTCCGTCGATTTACGGCATTTCCGGTAAAAAAATCTCCAGACACTTCCGTGAATTCACGGAAACTTAGTTCTTAATCGAACAGAAGTTTCCGTAAAACAGTTTCGTCACACGGAACTGAGCCATATTTACATGTATATAATGCTACAATTGCATTTTTACAGATTTGCAGATTTACCGGTGATGTTATTAAAATGTAATCGTAATATTTACATCTGTGTAACTTATAAATTTTCGATTTTTTCGTGCAAGTGTCCGCAGCAGACTTACGGACATATTACGTATGATTCCGTACTGTTTATTTACTACAGACATTTTCGTATTTTACTTTTACGGACACTATTTCCGTAGATTAACGGTACATTTCCGTTAAAATTTATTACGGTATACATGAGAGTATTTCAAGTGGTACTGAATTCTGGTCGAATTTTAAGTATGTTACTAAGGAGTACTAAACTACAGTTGCTAAAAACTCTCACCAACATTGGGTGGCACTGTTAAAAATTATTTTCGTTGTTTTACGGAGAAGTGCTGGTAAAAAATTCTCCAGAAGTGTCCGTTAATTTACGGAAGGCAACTAGCTCCACTTTTGGAAACTCGCATATTTATGTGACTTCTTTAGGATGCAGGCGTATTAATGCGTTTGGTTATTTATTTAGTTCCTTATCGTAGTTTTTCATGTGTTTAATTAATGAAACATGATTACGTATAACTGTGTTACAAAATAACGTTTATGTTAATTTAAACAGACGTTTCCGTAAAATTGCCCGTAAATTTACGGACATTTTTAACAGTGCGATTCCCATACGAGAAAATCCAGGGATTTTCGCACAATTTTGTTTTGATGTGTTACGTGCCTACCTGCCGCTCTGCCCTATTTATAGTGTTTTCCTGATGGTAAGTCAAATTTCAGTAGGAACGCCTAATTTCGCGAAAATATTTTTGCACCGACCGAGGTGGCGCAACGGTAACTCGTGGGACTCGCAATCGAGAGGACTCGGGTTCGAACCCCAGCTCCGGCCAACTTGATTTCTGTTTTCCATTGTTTCCAGAAATAACTCCAGTCGATTACTGGAATACTTCCTTTAAAAAGGCCATGGCCGACATTTCTCCCAGTTCCTGTCATTGTACGAAGTTTGCGTCACCGTATCTAAATAACCTAGCTGTCGACGTGAAGACCATTTACCTATCACTTAGTTTCGATACCTATGTACAATTGCGCAACTCTGCTTCGTTGTTAATCTTCATGTATAGGCGTCACTTATTTGACTGTGGCATTCAGAACGTTACTGCGACACCACAAGTCTGTGATTTGCGGGTAGAGCACCAAAGACGCTCAGAGTTAAATAAATCCAATCATTAGAGACACGATTATTTCGCGTATTGATTCTAGGTCAGGTTGAACGTCAAGAACGTATACTTAACTGCCATCACTGTGACTAGACAACTGTAGTTTTGAAACACATTTGACGACTGTAAGCATGCAATAAATAAGGACATAACTAGGGCCCGGTAGTTTTCGCGAAAAGATTTTTGCAGCACTTTGTTTCAGTGCCTTACGTGCGCACCTGCAGCTCGGCTTTGTGATCAGTGATTGGATGCCGTAACACCCAGCGTCTTGAGGTTAAACCCGCAAATCACAGACGTGATGTGTCACAGTTATTCATGTACTGATTGGCACAGTCAAATGAATAACGACTCTGCACAAAAACACTCTGTCAATAGCCTTGAAGTTGAGCTACAGGTGTGCACGTAAGACACTGAAACAAAGTGGGGCAAAAATTTTTTCGCGAAAACTACCGGGCCCTAGACATAACTCGTGGTGAAATCTCGCGGTACCTGTGTGTAAGATTATAAGCCAATAATATTCTACTGTGGCCAGTGCGTGTATAGGACTGAGAAGTCTAAGCTGCTGCCATATCAATACGTGAAATACTCGTACCTCTAACTATGCATAATAGCAAGGGCAATGAACTTTTCGCGAAAATAATTTTGCACCACTTTGTTTCAGTGCCTTACGTGCACATCGGAAGCTCTGCTTCGTGGTTATTGGCAGCGTGTCTTTGTGAATTAACGTCTCTCATTTGACTAAGCCAATCACCAGCGATCGGATCTAGGAGGAAGAGGGGTGGTAGGGGGAGGGCAGACTGCCTCGGGCGCCGCGTTAGAGGGGGCGCAGGCTGGGTTAGAGGAGACGTTGCTGGTGCCGAAAAATTTTACTTGGAAATGAAATGTAAGTGAGTGTAAAACTTATAAAATATCTAGATTTTATTTTTGTATTTTATTAACCTTGAACACTATATAATGTTACAAACACAGTATTTATAATTAGAATGCACAGTTAAAAACCTGCTAACGGTAGCTAGTAAGTACAGGTTTTAAGTATTTCTAATAAAATTTTTAAACTGTTATTTACACGAGCGCAAAGCAAAGTTTTATTACTGTTGTGTTGATTGGGTTGAGGGGGAAAAAGGGTTGGAAGGAGGGGGGAGCAAATCACAATTTTCTGCCCCGGGTGAAGGCAAGCCTAGATCCGTCCCTGCCAATCACAGTACGGTTACCTGCAACACTACACGTACGTGGTTTGCGGGTAGGATTTGAAGACAACGTCCAATCCCTGACTGTGAAGCAGAACTGCAGACGTGAACGTAAGGAACTGAAACAAACTGGGGCAAAATTATTTTCAGGAAATGTTCATGGCCCTAATAATAGCACGAAAGCGGAGTATGGCTAGGTAGGTGTAGGTGGCAGGGTAGAGACACAGAACATTTAGGAATACAGAAGTGAAATAGTCAGTTGAACGGCGAACTCTGTCACGCACGCCAGCAAAATGGCTTCTCCGGCCAGCAACATGGCGAAAATACCTCCTGCCAATCAGCGTAAGGCGGCTGCCCTGCTAGCCGGCATCCATGCCAATAGGAAACATGTAGTAGCATGCAGGAGCCAAACATACACGGGGCTGGCATCAACAGCCTTGGTCAGCCCATAAGCGGTGAAGTTCGCCTGTAACAAACGAGCCGCCACGTCATTTCACGTCTGTATTACTATTTAGTGTGTGGTAGAGACGGTAGTCGGCAATGACGACTGGGGCACACAGGGGTCGCCCGCCGACTTCCTGGCGATCAGACACGCCCCGCCATTGTGGTCGAATGCAGCAGCCCGCAGCCACAGAGCTAGTTCAGATCAGCTGTGCACAGGTTACCCAGTCCTGTGCTTTGTAGTTCTCTAACACTGACCCTTTAAACCCGCATTATCTGCGCCGTCTACCACGCGCTTCAAATATGTGCATTGTAATGTACAGAGAAATACGTTTCTTTTTACGAAACTATTCCACACATGCCCATTGTGCCAATGTACAAAAAGAAAACACACTTTGGACAAGGTCGGAGGACGGTTGTTGACACCACGCGTATTAAAAAAATACTAGCTCTAAGCCATCAGCATAGCTAAAATGAGCTTCTTCAGGCTGTTGTATTTCAAAATACATTAACCAGATGTATACGAAATACAGATAGAAACGTACACTGAACTAAGCTATAGATAGAGGTCTCGTCGAGCGTGGTAGTGTAGTCCTTATCTTAAAGTCGATAATTAGGCAAAATTATATAGTATTTTGCGTTGGAAAAATTAGGCTATATAGTAAAAACAATTTCCAGCATATTTATATATCAGTTTTACGACACACGCTTCCTTTTAAGACATAAAATAGTATTCGAGAAAACAGAGAATAGATAGCGGCACGAGTATTTCGCGTATTCATCTGGCAACAGCCTAGACTTCTCAGTTCTATACGTGTACCGGCTGAAGCCAAATATCCATTGGCTTCTATAGTACAACTGTGTAGCCTGTGATATCCCCACGACTTGTTTTCTTATTTATAACTGGCTTGTAGTCGTCAAATGTGTGTTAAAACCGCTCTTGTCTAATCACAGAAGGAGGAGTGAAGTATACGTTATTGGCGTTTAACCTGACCTAGAATCTATATGCGAAATAATAGTGCATAATATTGTTGCGTGCCATGTGCCTGGAGGCCAGTGGTCGGCGGCTGTTTCGTAACACCTTGAGGGCTGGCCGATGACTCAAAGCCCGGGTGGCTCATAGTGGGAAAACCGAAACATGATGAAATATCTATTTTTAGACCCCTGTAATGCGGGGAACACCCGACTGTCTGGGCTAGTATAAAACCACAGAATCGGCACATTTGAGGAGAGTTCGCTATTGGAAGTGCTAGAGGAAGGTGCTACGCCTGTGGAGAGAGACTGGTGAAGACATCTTGGTGACGACAAAGTCTACTGTGAGGCGGCAGGCGGCTACCTGCGGAGCAGTGTTGGCGATACAAGAGGACTGCTGCGGCGGGCTGACAGGCGAAGAGGAGGTGCGCGACGGGAGTCGAACAGAAGAC
>PNEQ01042177.1:0-81961 GCA_003012365.1 Medauroidea extradentata
TTAATATTCAAGAGACGTCAAACTAAGGCTGTCTTACAATTATTTAGCTTAAAAATAGAATAGCCACTGAAGGGAAAAAATAATTATGTATTGGTCATAATATCCCACATATAATTTTCCATATGAGAAACCTGTAATTTCACAAGCTATAACGAGTGAATTTACTTCATGTTACATTTAAACTTCCCGCAAATTTCTTTTCTATGCACTTTCCTTGCCAAATATACAAAAACAAGTCGGAAATAAAAGTCATAGTAATTAATCCAAGATAACGACGGACGTTCGATCTAAAATAATAATTCAATTAAAACCATACATTTAATTATTTTATGTCGAACTGGTTTCATTATAAATGTCAACATTATCTACCATAATGATCGGAATAACATTTAAAATTAAAACCTTAAAAATTATGAAACTAATTTAATACACGGAAGTTATTTTCTTAACAGATATTACGATGAAACTTGAAACTTGTACTTCTTAATGGAACGCTAACTAGTCCAATCAGTAGGCTTAAGTTAGATTGTCGAATTAAGTAATGTTTCTGGTAGTTATTTGTTTAAAGAGCATAAACTGAAGCCTGTATGTTGAATGTCGACAATGTAAAAAGGAAGTACATATTAAAATAATAGTGACTATTTACCTGCGAATAATATCGAGTAAATATCCAATGATATACTACGTGATATTCGCCGTGGCTTTAGCACCACTCTCCCACAATGGCGACCCGGGCTCGATAACCGGCGGGGTCGGTCCCCGGATAAGGTGCTGTTGTTCGGCTAGTTTTCTCAGGGATCTCCCGCTTTCGTCCGCCCCCCACCCCTCCTCTCTCCATAATTCCCTTGTTGCTCCGTACTCACATCATGTCACCCTTCATTAGCGCTAAAGGCACAGATTATAAAAATCACTTTACTTCTTATTACAAAACATTTATATTATTTATCTATTGTTTGTAATTAAATGTCTTTAATAAATTGACTTTTACTGTGTCAAGGTCAATAAGTTAAAATGTCGTGATGAAACATGAACTACTCAGAAGACACGTAGCACAGCGATGCTCTAGGCGTTAGCCAATAACAACTCGAATCGGTATAACAGCTGGAAGCCTTTAGGCCGTTAACTCGTTTTACTTATGTAAAACTGAGCACATCCGGTTTCTTTCAACCAACCAGAGTGTCAGTGATTGGTAACAACATGCAGATAATCACCCAGTATATGTTAAAAAGAAAGTTTCTCACGTCTGGGTTCGCTTTCCAGTGGGGTAGCTCCCGATTTTCGCAAATATGCGCAGGAAAACTGGGCAAACTTTGCCGTTGGCAGGAGGGTTTTCTATGTGTTCTCCCGTTTCCTCACCCTTGTCCATGGATTCTTCCATTCCTGCAAGCCGCTTTGACAAATACAGTAGACACCTATGTCGTTCACTTCTTGTACGTTGTCACTGGAGACGGTGGTACCTAGGTGGCTAAGAGTTGGAATAAAATAACTCGAAATTCAAATTTACCACGTAAAATATTATCAAACTAACAACATTTTGTCACAATTTCAACAGTATTTTAAAAATTAACAAATAATTTTTATATTTACTTGAATTGAACCTTATCAAATTAACGTAATGCGATACTAGTGTTAGCGCCCGTTTCCGCTACTGTTTACACTTCTGGATTTAGCACTCTTGCTTGCGAAAGAGGACCGCGGTGGGGGGATGGTCAAACCGCTCGCCTCCCACCAAGGCGATCGATTTCCGGCGGGGTCGGCCCCCTGATATTCGTATGCGGGAATCGTGCCAGACTAAGCAGTTGGTCGGCGGGTTTTCTCGGGGATCTCCCGTTTCCCCCGTCCTTTCATTCCGGCGCCGTTCCATAATCACCGCAAGCCACCCCTCACCAGCGCTTAAGACCTCTCTCACTCACTCTTACTCGCACGCAAACATTTCTCCACTTTGTTATAAAAAAAATGTATTTTTCAGAATGTGTGACCTATACAACCTATGTATAAAGACAGTGGCGTATCTAGAACACGTGCAAAAGAGATTTAATAAAGAAAGCGGGTCACCGTTCTAAGCTAGGGACCGGAGTTGTTCCCCGGGAAAACTTAGTACAAATATCTGCTGTTTAAACCGCTTTACAATGTAAAATTGTTATATACCGGTGGTAAGGGTACGGTGTATTAATATATAATTTTAGGTATTGGAGTTTTGCCGTATTTTGGGGCTAAAACTCCCTTCCCTTCCTGTATACAGAAACCGTTAGATCTAAAGGCAGGACTTACACGGAAACTGGCAGTACTGAAACATCAGCGTCCATTCTTCGAGAGCTAATGAACGTAAACTTGTGGCAATGTCAGACTTTCTAACTATCGCACAGCACGAACAATTTCTACGTCCTTGCCTTGTCATGGCAGTCACCCACATTTGTCGACCTTTCACCTGATATTCCGAACTGCGTCAATCACCTTCCCTTTCTATTTGTTTTTCTACCTTTAACACGTTTGTCGTAACAGTGAACCGCTACTGCGTACGCGTAACCGTAGAAATCACGTGACAACGCAAACGCATTGCCCACTTACACTGTCATTATGCCACTTTACTTATTTACTTGCTATCCCCGTGTCACACAAAAACATACTTTTACATGTAAATTCGCAAGATACGAAAGTTCATGTTTCCATCACCGTCAATTATTTTTGAACGTTTTAACGAACATTTGTTTGAGATCATTGGTGCTAGGGAAAACAGAAACATAATTAACTGTATGTGGTGCCTTGTAGAATAACCACTGTGTTTACCTGGTTGAAGTTACCAGTTCATACAATAACACTGGTAGCTGCTGCTGCACTCATTGTTGCACTCATTGTGCATAATGTGAAGTTCACGCGTACTTTCAGAACGCACACTAAAGAACACTATTTTTTTTATATAAAAATGAGGAAAGCACGAAAATAAAAATCTTGTTCAATGAATTTACCAACTTGAAAAACTTATTTTATCAGACAACAGTGTCCTAGATTAAAATTATGATGTTTAAGAAAATTTTCCATTTTTGTGACAGGTTTATTTTCTAGTTACTTAACCGTCTCCGCGGGAAAATCATTTCAAATGTAGTTTTTTATCGCTCAAGTCCGTACTAGTATCGAGCTTCTTAATTGACACAACACTCTATTCTTATTGAGCCGTAAAACGGGGTGATTAGCAACAATGGGGTGAACAGAAACAAAATTAGAAATAAATTCCTAGCTAAAATCTTTTGCTTTAAAAAATTATAATTTCTATAAAACTATTGTTTGTAAATTGTTTTAACTTACCTATAATTAGAATTGTTAAAACAGAATGAATACCGAAAAATTTAGATTTAAAATTTTATTTATATTAACCCCAGTGTTTCTAATCACCCCGTTTGACGGTATTTACCGTATAAATGTGTTATAGGGAACTTATTTCGAACTAATAATTTATAAAAATTGGAAATAGACGTCATGCATCATAAAATGTGTTGTTAAATTAAATGTGTACTACCTCATAACACTGAAAATAAAATACATAACAAACACGAGTCTTTTGAGCTCGAAATAAACAAAATTTCTCCTGCAATTATTCACTAAATAGATTTCGAATTTTACTGTTCTTTAATAGAAATTACGGGACACGTTAGAATTTTTCCAGTACTGATACTACAATCTCTACATGAATATTTCTGTAACAGTTCGCGAAGTGTGTAATTATATAATTACAGTAATTTCTCGTGGTCGAGTAGTAAAGACGCATAAGCGAGTAGACAGGAGAGTGATTTACTTCAGTAATTATTCCACGTAAAAAAAAAGCAATTTAATAGCAGAGTACGCGCTGCGTTGAGTAATAGAGGGTGTTCACTTGAAAGGAAACTATTTGTGTGTCACGCGCCGCGTACTTAAAGACCAATGCGTGCCATTATTTATAGCGGCCCGTCGTTTACTTCAAAACGTCTGGCCTGCGACTTACAGACTTCACGTATATTATGTCAAAAGGATTTAACTCCGGCGACTTAAGCTCACACTCGCCTAAATGTAACCGTGTCTCAGTACATATATTTAAACCGTCTCTCGAAACGTTTGTGCAGTGTAACCACGTAAAAGCTCAATTTCGTGATACTTCGAAACTTCGAGTATGGTATTTTACAGGTGTAAATGATTAAATTGTGACTTAGGGGGTGAACGTGTAAGGACAAGTACTAATTCTATCTTGCAATAAAGTAATTATAAAGTAGGTATATATATATTTTTACGGGTGAGTTAAATGTTTTTATGTAGGTGAGGAGTATCTAAAGCAGAAACTAAAAGTTTGTTTCAGTAAATTCAAATTATTATAAATTATAGGGATTTTCAATATAAACTTTATGGTAATGTTTATTTTTACAAATACATTTTATTGCGTTTCCTGTTGTAATTAAACTACCTCATTAAAAACAAAACTTCACTTTTTTTTAAACCAAATGCATAAACAACTATTTGCTTTTCCTTTTCCCTTGAAATATTTGCGGTATTTGCGCAGACTGAAGATATTCCTCTCAGTAGTTTTGATTCCGGATTATTAGAATCTGTAAATAGCCGGTTGTATTGTCGTTTTGGCTGAATGCATTTCACTTGAAGTGCGTTTGAGGTTACTGCTTAGAGCTTTCGTTAGGCAGCACAGTGGGTCAGTAACAACATGTTAGCGTTATTCTTCTGCTTATCTCCTAGCATTGTAAGCACTAATTGTGAGGCATGGAATCTGTACAAACACCTGACGTATTACTGAAGTTACCGTACAGTGGCGTTTAAGTGAACGTAACCAACTAAATACATTTTCATATTTTTCGCTGGAGTATATCGAGTATTTATATTAGTAAAATCGGAAATTCATAATATATGAAATAAATTGAATAGAACGAACATGAAGAATGTTACTAGCATGCTTACCTTAATAAATATTTAGGTTTTTATGAGGTGAAAGAAAAGCAACATCCCGATAAATATTTTCTTTTAAATTAGAAGATTTTTTTAGTTTTACGTAAACTTTATATTTGTGTTTTAAAACTTTAAAGAAAATTGTTACCAGAAATTCTTGTAACGCAGTTTAATATTCCATTTCAATTTCATTTATTCACGTATGGTGTTTATTATATATATATATATATATATATATATATATATATATATATATATATATATATATATAATATTAAGATTTAGGTATTATTAACTTTTAATATGGTAGTGTGGTTAACTTTTAAAATTTACAGTTCTTTTAACCACTTCCTCATATTTGTTAATATTTAACATTTTTAACCCGTGAACGGCTAAGATGCCAATATGGATTTTACGTTGTAAACCAATCCGTTACCGACTTATTGTATTGTGCACAGCACAGTTGTTCAGAATAATTTCGTTTACTAGGCAATGGTATAGATTCTTACGCAAGTGTACATAAAATCAATGCAATGAGAAATTGTACAATTGTCATAAAAATGACATCCAAGAAAAACGTTGTATTCGTACTACAATAGAAGGAAATTAAATAATTCGGTACCGTACGTTTTTAGCTAGCAAGTGTTACTCAAAGAAATGGATTCCTGAGGTTTTTTCCACGTAAATCATCAAATGCGTAAAACTAACACTTCCAAGTACGTTAGCAAATACGTCAGAACGAAAGTGAGACGTTTATTTGTTCCAAGAAATACGAGCAAGGAAGTTGGTTAACCCTCCAGACTACGAAACAAAATATACTAGCGGTGTTATTAAATCAATGTCTGGACACGCCGTAATTACGTAGACAGGTGGTAAGTAATGTTTACGCAACCGGCTAGGTTCAGCCAATCCGTCGCCTTGCGAATGTCCTGCGCACGTAACCAGGTTCTGCAGATTACGACACGTTCTTTCTCTCTTTTTTTCCCACGGCGACATGCGACCTCGCGTTGGCACAAGAGCATGTCGCTCACACGAGCGGAAACTGAACTGTAAGGGCGCGGTCTGCCGCAATTTTCATCACCATTATTTTATTTTTTTTTGTGCCAGATTTTTTTTCTTATTTTAGATACAAAATGTGACTAAATTTGGCTCTTATGAAATATTTTATCTCTCATAGTTTTCGCGTAATGGCTTGTTAAAGTCATATTTTGCATGTTTCCGTTTTAAGGATTACGCTAAAACCAACTGATATACCAAACTCAAAAAAAAAAAAAATCACAATGGATAAAGACATTGCAGGCTACAATGTTATGCTCATAAAAATAAAGAATAAAAATTATTTGTTTTAAAAAAATGTTGAATTTTTTAAATTTTTATTTTACTGATATGTACAAAAAAACTCAGTGGATGGCGCACGTGTAGGTTCTATATGTGACTAAGCTCTATAACATGAAGATCCTTATCCTTGCTCCGGACATGGTAGCAGTAGCAGTCATAAACACATGTTCATATTCACAACAGACATTAACAGAACATCTGAACATGAGGACTACACAGTCGTTCTGTAATTATACGTGATATTCGCCGATGATACAATATGTTAATCAAGATGAGTAAAGGAACCGAGTGGTGAAGACTCGAGTTCGAGTCCCGGCTCCCACCATCTTGATTTTGATTTTCTACTGCTTCCCAGGCTAATTCTGGGATGGTTCCTTAGCAGTAACCATGGTCGATTCTTCTCTCAGATTCTGTCCTTGTGTAAGCTTGTGTGACTTTGCTGTTGACGCGACATAACACCCAATAAAAAGAATAGCTAAGAAAAAATACTTTTTTTTCGGCCACGAGTGAAGACGTTGTTTTATATGACGAGAACTACTGCGAAGGCAATTTTTTTTCCCCAACCATGGTGAAACACGGTTATAGGAGCATTAATGTACGTTAATTTTCATCTTCCTTGCATGACGGAAGGTGTATAGTTGGGGATTTAACAGCCTAAATTCCTTTTTCATTAACTGCAGACTATAAACAAAGACAGGTAAACCAAACAGCGAAGAGAAATTACGAAGATATGTACCGAAAAAAGTGTACGGTATGATAAAATATGTAACTGTTTTGAAATGCGTCTACCCGTAAAACAAACGCACTTCTCTTTTTGTGCAGAGCAGAGGTTACGTATGAAGTGAAAGCAAACATTTGTGCACGTGTCGCGAATAAATCTAGAGCAAAGAGCTGTATATAACTGCGGGAACTCTCACTTGGTTGAAACATGCGAGCTACGCACTGCGGTCAGCATATCATATTTTACCGACAAGAGAAACTGTGCGCTAAGCTTGTTCCACGATAGCGATACTCGGCAGGAAGAAAGTAAGAACGAAAATACCTACATGTTCAAGTTTGGTTTAAAAGTCGTGTTGTTACACGACACATATAAGTCTTTGTACACGATAATGGCCATTACTACAACATTGCGCACAGCAACAGATGAGGGTGATACAAGATGATTTTGGAGCAACGGTAGAAAATCAGTGGCAGGAAGAAATGGAAGTACCACGTTTTCCAGGTGCAAAAACTCAAACACTTCCATCGGTAATCGAACTCAGGCAACCGTGGTGAAAGTAAATGGTTCTGGCCACTAGCATATAACCCCGCGAATCCGCCACAACATCTGAAAAAACTCCAAATTATCGTGCACCAATCAGAAACAGCGGAACTCAGCAACCAGACAGAATGCATTCCTGTTTACAACAGTCTCGCCGAGATATTAAATTCGTTTGGAAATGTCAGCGTCATTTGCAGGGTATCTAAATTAGGCCGTCCAACTCTCCCAAATTATCGTGCACCAATCAGAAACAGCGGAACTCAGCAACCAGACAGAATGCATTCCTGTTTACAACAGTCTCGCCGAGATATTAAATTCGTTTGGAAATGTCAGCGTCATTTGCAGGGTATCTAAATTAGGCCGTCCAACTCTCCCAAATTATCGTGCACCAATCAGAAATAGCGGAACTCAGCAACCAGACAGAATGCATTCCTGTTTACAACAGTCTCGCCGAGATATTAAATTCGTTTGGAAATGTCAGCGTCATTTGCAGGGTATCTAAATTAAGCCGTCCAACTCTGGTGCAACACAAGTAAGGTGCAAGACGCATCAACACCACCAGCAACAGTTTTAGTTAACGAAACGTTCGAACGCTGAATGCAATGTATTTCATAGCAAAACTTACTGTAACTCTACTGTCAACAACATATTTTAGTTGGAAAAACATTTTCGACGAAAAATGAAGCTTCTACTTATGTTATGAGCATGACAAAACAAGATATTTTTACATGGTATATGTCTGGGTTAAACCGAGCCTTAAGGGTGTCGTCTATACCTGTTCGTTAGAGGCTGACAAGTGTCTGAGCTATAAGGAAGACCTTGAAGTACGCATCTAATGCCGCATAGCCAAGCACTGAATTAGCGGGCAAGATCCCTCCCGGTCAATTTTTACAGTGAGAATCTAAGCGATGACCCTATTGTTTTACTGAAGTAAAGTCTGGAGCAAAGTTCAGTGCACGATTCTATCTAAGTTTCGTATATATCCGGTTAGTAAATTATAAGTGCGGCTGTCTGAAATTGCCGTTTTTAACTATGTTGTAGATCTTCGAAGCAGTGCTTTTAGTAAGCATTGTGTCTTAACAATTACATCCCGTCCGTGTCCGGAGTGCGTTTTCTTTTTGTATCTTGGTACAATGGACACACGTGGAATAGTTTCGTAAAATAATAGTATTTACGAACACGCATTTGAAGCACGTGATATGCGGCGCCCTAGAAATAGTGGACAGGGACGAGAGAAGTGTTAAGTGCCCCGAAGAAGCGACCGTCAAGTTTACCACATTCGAGAGTGGAACACGACCGTGGGAATCAAGCCCACATCATCGTGGTGGGTGGCGAGGGGTCTGATCAATATGCTGTCGCTCATTGAGGAAGCTGATGCGAAGCAAACTGAAAGTTCGCTAGCATTCTCCACGTTTGGTTGTCTTACAAATGTGATCATATCCCAACATAATTTGTTTTCAGTGTTCATCTCCACCTAAACAGACATATTTTATGAAGGATAGATTAAACGTAATGCACTATATTTTTTAAACTCAAGTAAAATGTGACAGTTCTGAGGATACATACATATTTGCATTATGTAATGTCATTAACAAAGCAATTCAAAATTAACTGAAGGCATGGTGGAAAGAACATCTCAGGTACATTTCAGAACTTAAAATGTCGGCTGACATTGCCACAAACGTGCAAAACACACAGAAAACAAATGCCGTCAGAAATATCAAAATTTACTGAAGTATACGAAACAGAGTATATAGACCCCTATTATGTTCTGTAATAGAATAGGTACAAATCTTACAAAATAATATGATCGTTGCTTGAATTATTTATTGCAGTTTCAAGGAGCCGGTGACTTTTGGCAGAAATAATTTTCAATCAAGTTGTTTTATTACCTTACGTGCACGTTATATCTCTGCAGTATAGTTGTTGGCAGTGTGTCTTAGTGCAGAGGCGTCACTCATTTGTCTGCGCCAATCAGAATAAGGTTACAGCAACACCACACATATGTGATTTGCTGCTATAACCTCAAGACGCTGAGTGTTTAAAACATCCAATCACTGGCCACGAAACAGAACTGTAGAAGTGCACATAAGGCATTGGACTAAGTTTGTGCAAAATTATTCTCTCCTAAAATAAGTAGCTCTAATTACAGGTAGTTCTGGTTAAAGTGAGAACTTTTGAAACCGTTGTTACTTATTTACTTTCATATAATTAATAGTTTCCTGCACCTTTTTTTATACAAGCAAAGCAACCTTAGCAATAGTCAAAGTGTGTAGATTGAACTATATCCAAAAGTTAATGCCTGATAAATAATATTTCTTAGTTATTATTCTTGGTGTGGAGATGTTCAAAACTGCTCAGTTTATCGCGGATCCCGTATATCAACAATAGAAATACAATCGGTCACAGGAACAATACCAACATATATCTCTACCAGCTTCGTGACCAATTACAGGTATGTTCCACCGCTGTTGGCTGTACTGTAAGTAGGCGGCCAACGTCAAACCTTTATTTTTGATACGTACTGTTTGTTCTTTATCGTAATTAGCTTGATAATGGAGATCATATATAATTTTACTTACATTAATCAATTAAACAGTATGTATGTTAAATAAATACGGTTGATTTTTACACGAGGGTAATTTACCAAGAAACTAAATAGTTTTCCCTTTTAACACGGAAATCTTGGAGAAAACTTGAAATATGATTGCTCTTTTTTTGTAAATTAAAACTTATTTTACCTAAACGTCTGTGCTCTGTCTGAACACCAAGTTGACTACAGTAAAAGTTTTTTTCTCTGTGTTGTCGTTTTGTTAATTATTTCTGTAAAACATATTGTTACAAAGTATAATTTTTGGATAAGCTTTCTGTTAATTATATTAAAGTAAATGTGCATGCCCTATTATTATTTTACAACATATTTTTAGCTCTATGCTCTGTTATCGATGTATGCGGTGGTATGGTAACTATCAGTTCCTGAAGTATTACAAATTTAAGATTATAAAGTTTAGTAATAACTAACTGGATGAGTCCGATTCGAATTTATAAGATAATTTACGCATGTCATATGATGCGATTTAGTAGGTTATGTGTTTTCTTACGTCGGTGCTTACTGCACATCCAAATGGTGAAACGGAATAAGGAATCAGGAAACGTACACAAAATTTGTGGTGAAACACTTACAAGTGCATTAATATATGGGTGCAACAAATCCTGTCTGCTGGTAGGTAGCTGCGTAACAACGCTTGATTGGTACCTCGATTAAGCTGTTGTATTGATCATTTCAGGCTCTAGAGGGTCAGACGAGTTAAATGGATGACTTCCAGGGTCTAAACAAGAAGGAAATTTTCTTGTGTGTGATGTGAAGTTTAGTATGACCATTAGTGAAGTGATATGTTTACCGTTTAACAGCGATGCACTAAACGTTATTGAGGATGGTATGATGTGAGTAAAAAGCGGCGACGGAATGTAAGAGCAGGGAGTACCCCGAGAAACTCCGCCGGCCAACCACAACGTCTGTCACTTTTCCCACGTGTATAAATCGGAAGCAATCCTATTCGAATTCTAACCCGGATCGTCAATGTGGTTGTATGGATAAGATACGAGGGCTAAAATTATGTCTTCTCTGACATTTTCACCTAAAGCGTGATTCAATCTAACAACCACGTTTAACAAATAACTAGCGGAAGTCAAGGCTGCTAGCTTTTGGAAATTATTTATATCTTTGTTAATTTAGTTGTTTATTATTATTAATATTGTTATTTTCATTATGTCTATGATTTTACTTGACTTTCATAAATTAAAAAAAATACCAAAAATTGGTTTATTCATTTATTTGGAAGTTCTATGTGCCCTCGAATAGCACAAGGCTTTGGTAGATGTACACGTGGGAAAAGGGCAGGGTTTAGCAGGGACTGTTTTAAAAAACCAACCCAGCATTCGCCTGGAGTGATATATGGAAACCCTGCACAACCTAAATCAAGAAGGCCGAAGCCGAGGATTGAATCTGGTTTTTTCCGACTGTGAGGCAAGTGTTTTACCACTGCTCTACCTCACTCGGTAAGTTATTATATGTTTTAAAACACGTATCAAATAGTCCGTGGTATCTGATATCAGTGTAAACTATTTCATGTCTTTAATAATTAGTGGACCTGGCACCTGAGCTGTGCTGTAACGTGTTACGGAAAGTAGTTATTCTTGTATACACTTCAAGCTCCTCAAAAGAGCTAAAAATGCCTTTTTCGCGTCGATGTAGCTAAGAAAATATCAACTGTAATCGTAATATAAAATATCAGAAACTTTCATTTTACTTTACGGCATACTTTCCATAAATAAAATAACAGGTTCAACGCTTGTAGTCCCGTTATAAAAAACTTTCTACGAAAACACTGCACGCTAGTTTAGTACTCCGCGCCTAGAGGCGGAGAGGAGTTTGACGAATGTGTCATAGTCGACTCATCGCCTTCCCCGTTTCCGTGTCTCAAACGCAAAAAATAAATAAATAAAAATACAAATTTAAAGTCCACTAACCATTGTCCGTCGGTTTCCATTGTATGTATGCAACCGTACCGTGAAATTTTTTACTCTGGCATACCGTTAGTGGAATACTATAAAAGCAAGCAGTTTCCCTTGAGACAATAACGTCTACAGAAGTACACTAATTCGTACCAATATTAAAATATAAACTTAGAACCTTAAACACCGTTAAAGAGATCAGTGCCTGCCATCTTCGAATTCTTCAATTTTCGCTGTAAGTTCCATAAAATGAGATTCACTACAATTTTCCGTCTGACAAGGTACAGATATTACCTTCTTAAGCGTTACCAAATTGTCACACCTCCATTGCCTTTAGTAACCTTCTGGAGGAAGAAAATTATTTTTTTTCTACGGATGGTCACTGGTATAGTATAAGCAATAGCAGTCAAGCAATGCCAGCTGTACAAAATGCGAGAAACTATTCCTCTTGCCTTATCGAAACGTTAAATATTATGGAACATTTATAGGCGAAATGAAATGCAGTGGTCCCATTAGTTCAAAATAGCGGTTACTGATCTCCCTTAACCGTCGAACCTAACATTTTACAGTCGGTTTATATACGGTAACGTTCACTACAGGATACTGAAGTAGTTTCTTAACTGCCAGGGTTATATATTTAGAGATATAACTATAGCGAGAAAGTCTGACTCATCCAGAGGGGCTGTGATGATATAGTGGTCAGACCTTCTACCTCCCAACATGGTGATCCTGTGGTCCATATTCGATTCTCGGTGAAGTCACTGTTGGCTAGCGGGTTTTCTTGGAGTACTTACATTCATCCCATTATTACACTCCGCCATTGCTACGTATTCGCTTATCTGAGCATTAGGAAACGTCTTTACATTCTCGTGGTAACTGAAGTTCTGCCACGTCATCAAGTGGTAAATAAGCTCACTTGAATCCCGATTACAAAACCAATATATTTCGAATATTTTGTGACATACATGAAACGTTACATTTAACATACAAATGTCTGTTATAAAGGAAATGATCAAGTAATTAAAAAATTCTATATTTATGCTGTTGTCTCCTAAACCATGGATAAATGTTGTTAGTTGTTTAAAGTATTTCAGGAAGCCCAAAATACATCAGAACCTATATAATTCCTGTATAACAGTGAGAATAGTTAAGTCATCGAGAGTACTTGTAACGAACACTCAATAGACCTTCGAAGTACTCGTAAATACACTTCAAGTAATTTTCGAGGATAGCTTGCCCAGAGCGGGAAAATGCGTGATCTCTGAACCTGACTGAAACGTGAGCTTGAATTATACACGTTTGACCTGAATCCGTGATTTCAATCAGTGAAGTGCCGATCGCTGATCAGTCGGTAAAAAAAACCCACCAATTATGAACCAGTTTAAAAGAAGGCGGAGCCAACTCATCGATGTTGAGGAACTGAAGAATGAACATAAATTAATTGTAGCCTATATTAGTGACATTCACTCCCTGAAAGGAGAGTATTTACACCAGTGCAGCCATCTTCACTGTTTTTTTATATAGAGATTTGGCACATTAAGTTCGGTTATCATTTGTTTTCGCTCGTTAGTGTGTCTCCAATAATACAGGCACAGTCTCACACACTTCGCAAGTAGTGAATTTTCTAGTATGCTTGGAAAATTAATGCGAATTATAAATAATAAGAACTCTACTATATGTTGCAAAACCACTGATCGCCCCATAGCAATGTCTAGATCACAAAGATATGCCAAATTATTTCTGACGTAATTCTGGTCTGGAATTTTATGACCATCGAGTCCAATTAACGTACAACTTCTGCTTCTTATTATTCTGCCATTAATTTGTTAGGTAATTCAACATGTTTGGTAAAATAAACAAAATTTACTTCAGAGTACTAAGTATTGTAATATGTACTTCATGCCGCGTAGGTTGACTTCGACGCTCATGTACGTACATTGAGAAACTTTCGAACTACGAGGCTTTGTTGAGTAAGTGGTTGCTTTATCTAGTTTTTACCAAACAAAGTCTCTTACGTGTATCGTTATTTAAAATCATATAAGTTATCTAAAGAAATTTACGAATTATCTTACAACCTTTACCGTTGAACAAATAAATGTGGGATATATACATAAAATATTGAATACGGAATTAAACTGAGTGGTCAGATAATTAATAGTGTAATTTTACTCTTACTGAAGTCAATTTTATATTTATTATTTTTGAATAATTTTTTTCTAATAAACCAATATTCGAGACCATTCGAAGGTTACGAAATATTATATTCGCGTGTTTCTAAATATACGAGTCTCGTACACTTAAATACGTTCCAATACTAGGGTTGTTACTATATCGATGTGTTGTGACTGCTGTTCAAGTGACTTTTGGCTGAATCCAAACACGAATCAAATCGCAATTTAAACCCACCTACAGTAATATATTCTGTTTGATGCACGAGAGTAAATTAGTAACCCACTCTCAAGACTTTCCGTCTTCTTAGACCTTTTTGTTCTTATAGTATTTGAGCGGTAAGTTACTTAACTCAACCAGTTGGTTCGCTTCATCATTTTACCTTTCTGTGAAACTAAACTATAGCATTGTTACCAATGCGACACACTCAGCAGGGAACAGTTGTCCATGCAGTCAACTCGTCACCTGCGCACATCTGCTATTCTGGCTCGATCTACGTTGGATACTATGTCTGGATACTCGTATTTAGGTAGCGTGGTAAACGTCATCAATAGACGGTTTGTTCGAGGTGCTCCGGTTTCACACTGCCATTGCGTTCCGTCGCTTATCGAATACTAGTCACCACAAACTAAAAACGTTTTCTTAACGGCAAAGGTAAAGATCTCTTTGAAGCTATTTAGCTAACGGTAAAGAAACGTTGCTTTACAACGAATATACGTTTAAAAAAAACATATCTTCCGTTGTACTAATTGTTACATATTTTGAAAATTTTTATTGCGAACAATATGTTTGTAGCAAGCATTAACTTTTTTCAAAAATACAACTTAAAAAAAAAAAAATATCAATAATGACCTTATTTATAAGTAGGGCTAGGAAAAATTCGCGAGTTCAATGAAATGCATGCTAGAATTCAATGTCCTATGTATACTCAAGCCTTGCCTGTTAGTTCATTGTCTGCTGTCTGAATGTGTAGCAGGTAATAGACAAACGGTAGGGCTTTGGTATACACAGGATAATGGATCTAGCATGTTGGTCGTTGAACACGCGAAATATTCCTAGCCATAGTTATAAGGATTGCTACTGAACTGTTTAAGAGTGCGTGGTAGATAAATAAACGCTGGAAACGTCATTTGAATTCTACACATTTTTCGAAGCCAATACGGATAAAATACAAACTGACAATCCTAGATAATGGTATTTTCCAACTTTATGAGTAAATATTTATCCATAATTACTCATTCGTTACGCGTGATCTCTTGCGCCGCAGTTAAATGGACGAGGTTCCGGCGTCAGAGATTGTACCTCAGAAGTTCGTATTAACACTGGAAACAATTTTGTTCATGACGTTGGCTAAAACTATTGTTTATGAGTGCTGTTCTTTGACTTTCGCAAATTGGCTTCAAGAAACCTACAATTAAAAAATTGATGCTTTTAGCGTTGAATTATGTACCACGGTCACTTAAGGTCAACACGCTATTTCCACGTCATTACTGTGTATTTTAAACAAAAACAAAAGAGATTTGTGAAAAAACTATTTTGCAGTGTTTCATTTGCAAAAAAAAAATTACTTGCCGTAATTATACTTGTAACCAAGCAAAGAAAGTATTTAACGCTAAAAACACCATGTTAAATTTACAATTTTTTTTGGAAGTAAATATGGAAAAATAAGCTACAGAACAACAGCCCTAGATAATGATATTTGCTAACTTTAAAAGGAAACATTTACCCAGAATGAAGCATTTGTTATAAGCGTGGTTCTCTTACGCCGCAATTAAATGAACGAGATTTCACCGTCATAGATTGTTCTTCATTAATACGTAACTCGAACAGAAAGTTGGTAAAGCCTGTTGTCTAAGGTTGTTGTGTTTTGCTTTTTGCAAACTGACTTCGAGAAGCGTACAACTTTTAAATGATGCTTTAAAAGCTGAATTTTGCTATACGTCCTCTTAAGAATGCATGAAACGTAATTCATGGTTCAGTGTATAATTTTAAAATTGTAGGTTTCTCGAAGCCAATTTGTAAAAATCAATAACCAGCAAACCTAGACTATAGTTTTCGTCAACTTTCTGAGAAACATTTTTTATTTAGTAACGTATTTTTTAAGAACAATCTCTGAAACTAAATCTCTAATATTTAATTGCAGCGCAAGAGTTTGCGCTTAACAAATGCATCATTATGGGTAAATGTTTGGCTCATAAAGTTTGCAAATGTCACTATCTATGTTTGTTGCTTTGTAGTTTTCCATATTGACTTTCAAAAACGTATAGGTTTCAGTGATTGTTTTTAGCGTTTATTTATGTATCACACACTATTAAGGGGTCACCCTAGATAAGCTGCGTCTGTGTGTGTGAGGCAGAAGCGGTAAGGTTGCCGTTGACCTATGAATGTAATGCATCATCGCCTCTACACACAAGCCTATCAGCTGGCGTGTAGTTCTTTACTATTATTCTTTTTCTCACGGGACTTTAAGCGGTGACCA
This sequence comes from Medauroidea extradentata, assembly GCA_003012365.1. Lineage (NCBI taxonomy): Eukaryota > Metazoa > Arthropoda > Insecta > Phasmatodea > Phasmatidae > Medauroidea > Medauroidea extradentata. The sequence continues at coordinate 16,683 of PNEQ01042177.1, forward strand.
TATCATTTTACTTGACTAATGCTTGTCTCTAAAGTTGTATTTTTTTAATCTGGTTATAATTTTTCCAGATATTGCAGACTGAAAAGGTCATTTTTTGTCATTTTGAAGGGCTCGAATAGATATTTGTAATAAACGTGTCGATTATTTAAACTATAGTGACATAGTTTGAAGTGTGTGTTCTTTTCGTAGATATCCAAATTTAATGCGCGTTAAATAATTTCGTCAAAAAATAATAGTCGTAACTCGCTGCAAAGCATTTGAAGTGCAGGTAGGGAGGCCCCTTAAGAGCTTCTGTCGAATTGTGGCTGCGATTAGAGCTTACCATCTTTCATTATTGGTGTGACGCCCAGCAGTAATCCGCAGTAACTATTACGAGCCGCCCAAGTGAGACATTCTGCACAGCAGGCGAGAGTTACGATTGTTGGCAAAGTCACGGTACGCGATCTGTTGCTACAATAAGTTACCCGCTACCTTGAAGAGGCCACGCAGCCTGATTGTGACCGCAGTTGACCACGACATTTCAGCGACTGTCGGATCGTTCTGTAGTACGACGTGGCGAGTGCACAGGCCTCGTTGCCAACGTACCGATCGTACGCTCGGCCGCGTTGCTACAAGGCCCTCCTAAGACTCCACGACAAAAAAAATATATATTCCGTAGTTTTCAAATAATGATGTGCCGAAATAAAAATTGTTCCGACGTAAGAATTTTGGTCGAAGCAAAACTATCTTAACCCAAGATAATAAATAGAGGCCCGGATATTTCGCGGGTTCAACGCCCGGCAGGCTAGACTCCACAGTCCTGTGTGCACTGTCGTCAGCTATATTTGTTCATTGGCTGCTGCTCCAGTGAGTGAGCATTTGAACATTTGACGATGTAGCGCAGGAGTCCGTGAGCGTTTTTACGCATGTCCGCCATTGGTTCGGAGTCCGCAAGGTCACGTTTAATAAACAATGACCCAATCGAAATAGTGTCCAACGTGTACATGACTTAGAAATCCAACCTCTCCTCAGTTGAATCCGCGAAATTTCCGGGGCTCTAATAATAATATTAACTTGGAGAACTATGCTATAAGTAGAGCCCACGATTTTTGGTAAAAAGAATTCTGCAACAATTTGTTTCAATGCCTTACGTGCACATCTGCAGGTCTGCTTCTTGATTATTAGCCGAATGTATAATCGCGTAGGCGTGGCTCATTTGACGTGTGCCAACAGGAACAAGGTTACTGCGACACCACATGTCTATGATTTGCTGATAAAACCCCGAGACGCTGAGAATTTAAAACAGCCAATCACTGACCATGAAGCAGAGCTGCATATGTGCACGTAAGGTATTGAAACAAATTGTTGCAGAATTCTTTTCACCAAAAATCGTGGGCTCTAGCTATAAGGTACTTTATAAAAACTATATCATAATTAACGAAAGCGCTGTTACGGGCATTTAGGAATTCGCTCGTATAAATTTGTAAATTATAGAAAAAATTACTTAGATATTTGGGGGCAAATAGTGAATAAACCCTGTGTTTCTGAAAGACCTAGGCTCTCTCTCTCTCTCTCTCTCTCTCTATGGTTGAGAGAAGCGACATCTTGGCGACACCAGGATAGGGTTGTCGAGAGCCATTTATCAGTTCGTGACATAAGGATGGGGGGACAAGACTGACTCTATGGACTGTGGAAAATGCACGAGCAGAACTTATTGTCTGGTGCACGGTCGTAGAAGAACAGGTCTGGACACTCGCCTATCTACCAACGTATTTTGCTTGATCCCCTTGTTGTTTGGCTGTAGTTCGTTAAGTTACCAAGAATGTTGTACTTTTTGGTGCTGTAATCCGGGCGGTCGGACTCAAACTCCGACCACTTTTTTTCATTGTTAACATCATAAAGTAAATAAAGATTTCTGAGGCCATGATTTAAAATTTGAGCGAAAGAAGTATTTTATAAATTGATAAAAAAATACGTTTTGGTAAATTGTTTATCTTAGTAGGAGGGAAGTGAGCGGAGTTTGAGCTCGACCGCAAGGATTACAGCGCCAAAAATGTGTAGCACTATCGGTAACTTGGTGAACTACAGCCAAACAACAAGGGGTCAAGGTCTGGTGTGAGGAGACTATCTCTGGACCCCACATTGCATAACTGACTCTCTGCTCAACCCCACCCCTACCCTATGCCTTTAGAGACACAAAATAAGCAGGACTACACCAAGGGTAAGAAATGGCCAATCAGGGGCCGAGCTGGCAAAAAAACAATGTAAAGTGTTTATTAATTTATATATAGTGTTTAAATTGAAATTTTGTGAGAAGCATATGTTAAATGTGTGTTGTAAGTAATTATGTAATATTTAAGTAAATCAAATGAAAGAAACAAATGTCGGTGCCGTCGGGAGCCGGAAAGACAAAGCTAGGGGGCGTGGCAAGTGAGGAAATCAGAGCACACCGATTGGCTGGCAAGTTTAAGCGCGGAGGTGCGAGTCGCCAGCAGATACGCGCTCATTGAGACTTAGGCCTACTTTGTCTTGAGAGCCCTGTGTAACCAGACGCAGAGCGACGTCGGAGTAATTATGCTTAGTTGAAAACAATTTTTTTTGTTTATTTGTATTTCTATCTTGGTAGCCCTGTGTGGGTAGACAAGGACGACACCGTGATAGGTTGCATTGATATTACGTTGTCGGTACTAAAGTACGTATGGCCACACTTCCGACAGCCGAGTTTTTTCCGACGCCAGGCGAGCGTCTGGTAAAAAGAAAGAACTTTGTTTTAATGCAGATAACTCCTTTAAGATAAATCCATGTTTATTACGTCCGAGTTTCACAAGAGCTATAGTCTAGCATCTCAAGTGAAGAAAGAAACGATAGCAGTGTTTTTTTAAATAAATAATTGTAAAAAATAACGGCAATTTTGGAAATGTTGCATATTTTTCCTAATACGAAATTTTTCACAAATGATATTAGATTTGTCATTAGCAGGTAAATTTTTTTTTTAGAATGAGTTAGTTCCCTAAACCGAAAATAAACCGAAAAAAAAATCTGTTTCTGCATAACAATATCCTAAGACAATTAAACTGTTAGAAAATATATTTTTTACAATTTGGGATTGCAAATGTGCTCTGGTAGAATAAAAAACACTTTATGCAATACAATTTTTTTCACTTGATGGAATATTACAACAGCTGTGACTATCTATTTTACCTAACAGTATGTGTCACTTAGCACAAGGATAATTTACAAATAACGATTTATTGGACTGGTTATTTTATAATTATAAACAATAATTTTACTGTGGCGCGAAATAGAACTGTAGAAAAAATGTTAGTGTAGAAATAGGCCTACACTTGTGCTGGAGGGAACGCTGCTGCCACATATATTTTGTGTAAAATTTAACAACTTTACAATGTACTTGTTAACTATACAATTTTTTTCTGAATTACCGCCAAATTACATCGATGTGGTTAAAGTTATTTGTTGCGTTGTTCCACTCATTTAATTTCCAGACATTTAATTGCAGTCCAGATGTCTCCATCCGGAAACTATTATTTTTACAGCGTAATGAATGTTAGCATCGTCACCCTTAAGGGCAATGTCTACAGTAATTTCCATAGTCATATTTTCATTTTTGTATTCGTACGACACATTTTATTTCTTATTTAACACTTAAAATGTGACTAAATTTTGCTCTAACAAATTTTTTATCTCTCATAGTTTTTGCATAGTGACTCGTAAACGTCAAAATTCGCATGTTCAGTTTTATATACGCTACTAAAACCAACTGAGATACCAAACTGAAAAAAAAAAATTAGTATAAGTAACGATGTTGTAGGCTATAAGGTCTCTTAAATAATTTTGAAAAGACATTGCTGAAATTTGAAATTAAATTGTCAATAATATGAGAATTTTTAAATATATTGTTTTCTATTTTTCTTTGTATATAGAAGACCTTGCAGTCTACAACATAGTTATTTACTGTAATTTTTTTTTCAGTTTGGTACGTCAGATGGTTTCAGTATCGTACATAAAGCCGTAACAGGCAAATTTTGACGTTTACGAGTCATTGCTAGAGAGGATGATACATCGCGAAAATGTTTTGCGCCAAGATACCCTTGAAAACGCATACGATTAGGTGATGTACGTCTGACGCCACGTAGCTGTCTGCAAACCAATAATAGGCATCAAATATTACAACAGTGGGATTCTTATTGGATCAGCCAAATATGGCAACAGCTCCACATAAAAGCGAAAGCCAGTCATCTTCTGGTAAACTGAACGTATGTTGAAACCCAGCAAACCATCAAGTTTTCCCGCGATAAATCATCCTCTCTAGTCATTGCGCAAAAAACTATGAGATAAAAAAAAATTATTATAACGAAATTTAGTCACAATTTATGTCTAAAATAAGAAAAAAATATGTTTCGAACATAAAAATAAAAATATGACTGAGAAAATTGCCGTAGACCATGCCCTTAAGGAGGCCGCCTGTCCAGGCTGCTAAACAATGTGCAGAACATCGGCAAATAGAAGTTTATTTGAAAACTGCCCCAATATGGGTTACTGATGTCTGCTTAGTAGTATCATTCATAACACATTACATGCATGTGCATCCATGCCAGATATTCCACTAATCTTTAAATTATTTTTCCGCAGCCGAAAATAGCGAAAATGTTCTTGTAGGTTTTTTTATGTATGAACATTTTGGCGCATATTATTTTTAAAAAAATCGTACGGGCACATACAACACACTTTTATCTTTAATATTATGCCATAATTACAGGGTCACCACTGAATGTTTTATAAAGGCCAGTTATCGGCGAGGAGACTACACGCCAGTTCAGTAACTTGCGTCTAGAGGCTAGGAGACGTAATACGCGTGCCTTGGCACCCGTAGCGCTTCCGCACTTCCACACCTCTGATACGAAAAATAATACGTCTCCTCACAGGCGGCCAATTTAAGCACTTAAACTCAGCCTGGAATTGTTACAACAAATCTTGTGTATGTTTACATTTATTCATTTATATTTAAAATGGAATGCAGTGAAAGAATCAGCTTCAGTAGATTTATCGTAGCGTGAGTGTAAACTAAAATACTACTACAAGTTTGCAAAATAATAGTTGATATTATTTATTTTGTATTGTCATTTTACGTTACCTTAGTCTTCAAATTAAACTAATATATTTTATTTTCTCAGTATGGCGGTATTTACGTCAGAGAACTTCCTTGGAGGCTTTGAGACGGAGATACAACTCAAGTTGTTCTTGTACATTCACTTTCCACGATTCTATATTATTTTATTTATTCCTGTTTTTCTGTTTCTTGAAAGACATTTTTTTGCACAGCTAAGTGGCCTCTGATTCGACCGAATAAATTTTTATCGCTTTTTTTTACCGCGTCCTTTATTCCTTTCTCCTTGTGCTATTGTGTCGTCGTGTTCATTTTGCTAAGACCAAATCTGCCACCGACAACCTAGTTAATCTGTTTGCCTTTGTGTTTCGCCTACGAGTTCAGCATCAAAACACGACTAGAATCACGACGATAACAACATACACCTTAATGAGAATTTCTGTTTAGAATTTTTTTTCCACTAGTGCAACCGTAAATTCCGACACTGGAAAAAATTATGAAAATATTTGAAGTCATCATAGTCTCCAATAAACTGCAGAATATTTATCGCGCTATAGTTAGATGATGCAATTTGTGATTCGTGTGAACAAATTTCAAACGTACTGAGTTACATCTGCACAGTCCTACTGGGTTTGTTGAAGAGATGAACAGTGCTTCAAATAAACAACAACATATGTATAAAAAATTATCTGTGTTATTCAGTATACACGGTACGTTGGAGCTTAGCAAACAGTCAACAATCACCACGATTTTCCATTGTCTCTATACACATAACTTATTGTTTACACCTGAATCAAGGATGAAACACTCAGGTGTTGATTATAGGCATCACAAATAACAACGAAAACTAAGTAAAATAACAAAATAAAAAGAAACACAAATGTCTCGTTGCTAACCGCAGTCTCGTATACACTATAATTCTACACCACGTCATCCGATACAACAGAAATTTTCAAATCAAAATCGTTGAATACATACACCTCGCTCTTACAAAACAGATCAACAATTACATTATTTAACATTTCTGTATTGGGGAGGTACAAGCGGATTGTTCTACTGTCCGTGATCTCAATGTAGAGCAGAGGACGAAGGCCCACCATTGGTTGCCCTCACTATCCTGCACTGTGTCGACAGAGACAAGAAAGAAAACTTGAAGAACATCAGTTCTCTCAATGTCAAATCGAATACATATTTAAAAATTAAGTTTACCGAGCGAGATGGCGCAAAGGTAACACGTTGGACTCGTTTTCTGGAGGAGCCGGGTTCAATCCTCGGCTTCGGCGATCCTGATTTCAGTTTTCCATTGTTTACCATGTAACAAAGGTCATGGCCAACTTCTGTTCCAGCTCCTGTCATTGTACCAAGTTGTGTCTCGCCGTCTCTAATAACCTTGCTGTCGACGAAATGCAATGACCTTGCGTTACCTTGCCCTAAAATTGAAGTCTTCGTAATTCGTTCCAAACCATTAAATTTCGGCTGCAAATGTGTCAGAACTACGCCTATTGGAACAACCGAAATCATAACAAGGAATGTATTATCTAAACTTCCTCTGATGTACAATGACACGTGACTATAAATGAGACGTCATTGAACTACACACATCAAATACGCCCAATAATGACTATTCAAAAGAGTCGCAAAATTATATATTTTTAAAAATTACAACATTCTCTCTCTCTCCAAAATTTCTCAAAAATCATATTTTGATGACGATGACATATTCTGCAAGTAATTAAAGCTCTTCTATTTGCACACTATCCAAACTTTCATTATTATACTTTAAAATTATGTATGATATTAGCAGTAAATATACTTATACAACCAAATTTATAAACTCAGGCTTTCCTTTTAAAATTTTTTGTAGCTTAAATGTCATATTACATGACTTTGCAAGAGAGTCTGCAGATAGGTATCATTCATTGGGTGAGTTCGGAGTTGTTATACCACATATTATTTGGAAAACATTGTTTATAATATATTCCCTTTGTTTGGCGAAATACTTTGAAATTCAAGTTTGCAAGATTTCACACTCTGAAGGTAGGACCGTCCTAACATCACGTACATCCGTGAAGATAATTTTTATCAGCGGTTTTAATGGCCTCAGAGATTGAAGGTGCGATCTTAGCTTATTTCTAAAATATACACGCGCCTCTCTAACTTATCCGGTGTTGAAGTCTTGAACATCTTGTGTAATTAACGCTTTAGAGACTTCTGCTGTGGAGAACTTCACTGTCATGAAAGAAAAATTATTTGGATCAAACTTACAACAGTTTACACGTCACTAACGAACTCCAAACTATCTTTAGGCAACAGGTGTAAAATGAACCGTAAGTTCGTATTAACGACAATCCAAATGACGTCACATCAATACGTAGTTGTCCTCTTGAAAGCCAGCCAATTACTCGACCTACAATATATAAATACATTCCATAACATTTCCTTTCTCTTTATAGCGAGTTGTCGTTTCAATAAGCTCATAGAAGAATAGTTCGGCAGCTTTGACATCGACCTTAGACTTCAGGGCCACACAACACACTCCGCGCGCATTTTCCACCCTGACTTTCTCTGATAATATCACCCGGAACCACAAAAGGCAAGTCACATTACGAGACAATATTTGTTGACAAATTGCCTAACGTTGGACGGGAGAGGATAGAAGAGAGATATAAAAGCTCAACATTTTGTGAATTGTGAACAACGGCTGCGATGTACATACGTCCTTAATAAAATGAACAAATGTAGAGTGGAAATTCTAAATAATCTAAGTGCCATAAGAGACAGAATTGAGTTTATTACATTAGAATGAACTATGTATCAATGACTATGTTTTGCTGTAACAGCTTGGTCCCAATAATTTTCTTAATAGTTTTTATGATCGTCAAAAATTGTATGTCCCATATGCACGCATATTCATCCAGCGCTTAACTGTCCTTTCTACTCGAAAACATATTTTTGGCACTTAGCTCGTTTAGGATTCCCACTCTACAAATAATATCTTATGAGTAGAGGCACGAGTATTTCGCGTATTGATTGTAGGTCAGGTTGAACGCCAATAACCTGTTTATCACTACAACTTCCGTGGTTAGACGACAGCTGTTTCGACACACCTTTGGAGGTTGCAAGCCAGTAGTAAATAACAAAATAATTCGTGGGGATAACTACTTGTACGGTTAGGAGCCAATGGATATTCGACTTTGCCCAGTGTGTGTATAGGACAGGGAAGTCTAGACTATTGTCAGATTAATACGCGAAATACTAGTGCCTCTACTTATGAGGATGGTACCCGCGGGCCAGGGTATCACACCGTGAATGCAGACAAATGACGGGCGCCCGTGGATGCTTGCCCTGGAGGATGAATTGAAATGAAGCTCTTGCGATAGAGAGGAGACAGAATGCAAAGGGAGGGGAGAACGAGAGTGCCATGAGTAAATCCGCCGGTCAACGGTAACGTCCACCACGTACCACACATGCGATAAGTCGTGGCCCGACCCCGGCGGGAATCGAACTCGTATCGCCGTAGTGAGGGGCGAATGCCCTTAGCCACTGCGCAAACCACGGCTCCTGTACATCTGAGGACTGGAGAAACTAGTCATTCACGTAACGTCAACCACAGCTACATGGTGCTATTAATTACAACCAGTCAGATTTCACCGGTTATATGACCTAGAACAAGTTGAAACTACACCTTATGAATCATGAAACCTTGTTAAATGTAACCATGGATTCTTCTCATATATCAATTAATCTCCAATATTAACAAGCAGAAAATTAGCCAAGTATCCCTCATAGAATTTGATAGTGCAGTCAAATCTGACTAACGATAGCTCTATTTGCTACGATACTCAAATTGTAATAATTCAGCCAATGACTAACTATTTAGTATAAACCATATTCGAATTCATTATTGCTCGAATACTAGTAACAAACCACACAAAAAAGACAATTTTTTATGTTTATTAACTTGAGACGATGACAGATGGGAGAATTATCGGCCGTAGCCTTTGTTAATGAATCTTCACAGTATTCGCCTCGGGCGATTTAAGGCAACCATGGGAAACCAAAGTCAGGATGGCCAGATCCGGGAATTGAACCCGGATATTCCTGGATGCAAATCCAACGTGTTTTCGTTGATCTACTCCGCTCGGTACCAATGGCAAACAATCACACCATAACTAGTACATTAACCAACAATGTGGTTTAGAAATGGTATGTGATGTTGCGCTGATGTTTCCATGTACATATACGCAGTTGTTTAAACACGTGAGTTCATTTTTGGCCTTAATAGAATTATTATTTCCAATTTTACGTGCATAGCTATAAGCTTTCTTTAAATTTATTTTGTAATGGCAGCGTAGTATGTCCTTTGTTTGCATGTAGCCAAACAAACATTATCTAAGGAAATATGAATTTTCTCTGTGGCATGTACTGCAAGTTACTGCGGAAGTCGCAATTTGAGCTGTATAAGTTGCGAAATACTTTTCCTCGTTTTGTATGTAGCCTTTGCCACATTGGTACATCATATAAAAAAATAAAAGGAAAATACCAAAATAATGCAAAGTGTCGTAAGATATTTTTATCCTAAGAGATACAGTGTTTTTATGAGAAATTATTTTTTTAAATTTTGAGAAAAAAAATTTTCCTCGTGTTGAGTCTTATTTATTGAAGTACGTTTCTTGGAGTCAGAAGAATGGCATTAAGTCAATTAAGTTGTAATTAGGCACTTACTTCGTCTGCAATAGAAACTAAACATTTTGCTAATTTTGGTCTAAGTTTTATCGTAAAAAATTGTGATACGGTAAGCAAATTATTTATTATATTTCCAAAAACATATATTTATGACATTTCAATAACTCCGAAAATGGGTTACATCTTTATCAAAACACATTACCTTTATACATATTTAATGTTATAAAATCAAGTTATGAACTTAAAATTACCATAACTCAGTAAAAAAACATTTTGATGAACAAGTCATAGTTTTAAGTCCTTCTAATTAACGTTTTGCCGCAAAAATAATCGAAACAAAATAGCTATAGAAAATTTATCTGCACAATTTAATAACTTTGAGCAATAAAATTCTGAAACCTAACGTAATGATTTGACTTTGAACTTCGAGTCGACAAACACGTATATCTTACTAGCGGGCACCAAAGTACAACTCGACTCATCAATACAGACGATTTTTCACATGTGTCAAGAATAACGTTAACTTCTGATCTGCGGCACGTCGAGTAAACCTAGTTTGGAGGTGGTTTCTGTCATTCCGTATAATAGCTAAGGTGGTTCTGTAATTTGCATTTCGTCCGTTCCGAAACTGACTGGTTTTTCTCGTCATAAATATTTAAAATACATAAACGAAAATACAAGTTAAGTAAATAATGTAAAAAGAACCTTCACAAATCTGTAACTATTTGTTGATAAAATGAAAGCAACAGCACTTAAACTTTTAATTTTTTTTTTATTTTCTCTTTTGTGTTAATGTGCCAATGTATAAAGAATTGCGATACATTTGAGAATTAACTGCCTTAATTTTACGCAGGTTTTGCTCCGGAGATACCAGCATGAATGCTAACCACTTGAACGCTGATAAAATATCCTAGTAAATTTACTTTAAACGTATTAAACATGAATGTAAGTTGCTTAAGAACTAATCTGACATCTACGAACGTTTGCTATATCTTCAAACCTAGGATATTCTGATTTTGTGGGGTAACTTAGTCTGCTCAGAATTTTTGTATTTATGCCGGGGGGGATGATGAGATGAAAGAGTTTGTTAGTATAGTGCATATGTATTCTTTGTTTGATAATAAATAAATGTACGAGGGGCGGCAGTAAAATTTATACAAGTGAGAGTAAATAAGATCCAGTTTAATAAACAGCAAACATAGTAATTATAGAAGAGAGCTAGCTACTAACCGTTGTGATCTTGATGCCGGCTGAAAAGTGCATTCTAATATCCGTGACGCAAGGCGAAATGCGTGTCCGAAAGAAGTGAGGCGAGACAAATTACCTCGCAGGACTTCCGCCACCCGCGGCCGTTCGTTTCGCCTCTGCCGCATTCCCCTCATGTGGCCAAGGCCTCAGGGAAGGTGTGTCGCCCGATTCCGGGTCCACATTGAAATCAGTTCTCATCGGAGAAAGGCAAGTATCTGATTGTGTTCGGGCCGGCTGTCCCAAGCAACACCCCGCGTGCACTCCTGAGCAACTCCCAGATCTACCTGACGAAAGAGTAGGCTACAACAACCGCCTGTCTGCCCTGACATAGACTTCAGACATCGTCTTACATAAGATCAAATGAATTCACTTCACTTTCTCGAAGAGTTTCTTAAGTGCCTCCTGCGAGACACTTATAAGGAACCTTTTTTCTAGCCACAGCGGGGAAAAAAGTTGCCGCTACATGCGCAACAAATGCCTTGCCATTGTGCCGAGTGTGTTTTTTTCTTCTCCACGGCTCACGACAGGAAGGCCCGGACTATTGTCGACGGAGGTGGCGCAGAGCTTCCAGCAGCTGTAACGACATTTTTATTTCCGCTAATGGTCGGCGGCGCGAAGGTCTCGACTCCTGGTCGCAGCTCACGCATCGCGGCAGGTGGAGGTGACTTCGTCCTGTCTCACGAACACTCCCTTACGTAAGCAGGCCACCGAATTACAACATAATAGTCCTGTTGTCTTCAGCCACAGCACGACTTGCTCAGATATCGTTAACTCCAGTTCTTCACGGTGCTGCACTTTAATAGCACTCATTAGTAACGCGTTTAATGAAACATCATTGTTTGTGCATATGTCCATATCTTCATAAATAACGTGCGGGAATGCAGTTACTTTTTTTTTAATTCAGAAAATGTACCAAAATTTATGTTCTCGCCACGTATTATTTTAATTATATCTTTAGCCACTTAACAAGAAAACAAGTTGAAAATGGCTCAAAATTGCATTTTTAGGTCTTCAATGCTCAGTCTCCTTACGACAGAAGAGAAAATAGGTCTGCATCCTAGAAGCTGCATTTCATTCATTTAGTTATCGACACGTACAACAGTACAACATTGTTGTTACAATTTACGTGCTATTGAAGGACGACAACGAACACGTTCGGAACCTAGAAGCGAGCAGGTTCTTCAAGGGCGACTCTTCCTTGCTCCTCACTTGCCTCATTGTCTCCAAGCGGAAGGCGCCCAACTGGCGTCTGCACTGAAAAAAAAAAAAGTATAGTTGTAGGTACCATACTTGTGTTAAAATAGGGACAACAAAAGAATTTGTTTGTCGGTACAGTTCCTTCAACAATCTGTTTTGAAGAAGTTACCACCTAGTTTGTAAAAGAAACAAAGCTCTTTGTTTCTTCTACAAAACAGATTGTTGAAGGATCTGTCCAGAGTAGTACAAACTACTAAACTGGTTTGTTGTCCCTATTTTAACAGATGTATGGTACCTACAACTATACTCTTTTTTTGAAGTGTGTCTTCCCCGGAACACTCCACATAACTACCGGATAAACGGACGCCGTACTATGAAGGAACTAGAGTCTGCGCATGCGCCAACACTACGTGCACTGCAGGCTAGAGGAATGCAGCGCCAAATTCTATATTTATTTTAGTTAACCTAATGACACCGTATTACAATTCAGTGCTCAACAGTTTTTTTTTATTTTATACTAATTTTGAACTAATCTAACCTGTCACAGAGGACGGAAAAAGTAGGAGGAGATGTTTGGTCAGAATCACGGCCGTAGAATAACAGGTCTGGCCACTCGCCTGAAAACTTGACCCCCTTGTTGTTTGGTTGTAGTTCACCAAGTTACCGAGTGTTGTGCGTCATTGGCTGCAATCAGGGCAGTCGGGCTCAAACCCCACCTACTTCCCTCCCACTTTTTTCCAGTATTTACGTTATAAAGATAAACAATTTATCAAAACGTATTTTTAACGCTTACATTCCTACAGCATGGCTCCAGCAATATTTATTTACTTTATAATGTAAACACTGGAAAAAAGTGGGCGGAGTTTATTTTCACAAAAATTTAATGTATAACACTATTTTAATATTTATATCAATTAATATTAAACACAGACGATCCCTTATTTACATGACATTATTTTGCAGTATTTCACACAAATGCTAACTTCTATCACACCGCAATCAAATGTTTGCGATTTTGGCGTCAGGTGTTATGTTCCATAAATACACCATCCAGGCAAAATATTAGCCCGGAAAATTATTTTTGTCGACGTTTGCATATTGGTTTAGAGAGTATTGTCAAATTAAATTACTACTTTTAGCGTTTAAATGTGTACTTATTTAAGAACGTTTACAGGAATTCGGTAGGAATGATTTCAGGAAACCTTTTGATTTATCGCAAACTGTGACATAAAATAACCCGTCTAAAACGCCGAAAGATGAACTGAATGTGCATTTCATATAAATGTATTTACTTCAGCTTACGTAGATAGAATTTAGCTGAGGTTATTATGTAGGACATCACATATTGCCGATGACAAGTAGATTGCAGTACAATGTCTCGTATTTAAATTGATCCTCCCACATAAAATATCCATTGTCGAGGGTTATACACTGATATCTCGTAACAGACGTTTTTTAAAATCGTTTTTTATGTTCACTACCACAAATAAAATTTAAATTTTTCTGTTTTCAAGCTGTGAGCAGGACAATTTTCCTTTCTTCTCCCAAGTTCTCTATAGTTTGTAATTCGAAAACAATTTTAAATATTATATACTACATACAATTATGTTTTATGCAGCTACGATGTGTCAATGTTTGACCCTCGTTGTGTTACTGAGAAAATATTGGGGTTCATGATTAAGTTTTCTAATCAGCATTTCGGAGAAGGTAAGACATGTTGGTTTATATGATGATAATAATGTAGTAAGGAGACGAAGGCCGACTGTACGCGGAGTGAAAGATGCCAGAATCACAAGAGGACAAATTGACCAACAGACAGACTAACTAAATGAAGTCTCGAGGTTGATGTTAGCGGTCCGTGCATGGAATGTCCGGCGTTAGTGGAAAGTTGTAGCTGGTCAAGCATGTCATCATCAGGTGTAGTAACATAGCACGCGGTCAAGCTGACGCCATGAGTCGGCACAAAGGACCTGCCCGACACGATGTCGTAACTTCGCCTTATTTGCCCAAGTCTTCGGTTCCACAAAAAATGCAATGTGTTTGCTTTCTCGGGCAACACTATTTTTTAATGCAGTAGGTGCTCCCGATTCCAACAGTTGCGTCGCTAGAAGCTTTCACTGGTTCAATTACAAGGAGTTGCTGCGCCCTAGGCGTGTTAACATGCAGTAGGCCTGAATCCCACGCTTCGTTCTAACGCTAGAATCGCAATAGTGCGGCTGCCGCGATGCGAAGTGCGTGACGAGAATAAAATAAATTATCCACCAAACAGCGTTGAGGCTTCTGTGATGTCAGCGCGACAAAAATCGCGGACGTGACGCGAATTCCGAATAGAAAGTATTTTTAGTTCCTCAGTCTGTACAAGTGCCTGAAGATCTCATTCCAGAAACGTCACATCTGTTGTCGTCGAAGGAAGCATGCTACTTTTCGTCTGTCTATTTTTGTGTTGTCTGTGATCATTTCCATTCAGGTCTCTGTAATTTATGCTGTTATCGTTTTCTCGTCCATTTTGTCGCCTTTTTTCATACAACTTACACTGTTGTTTTTAATGTAACATTCTTCTTTCGTGTTTTTTGTGTCATCTTCTTGATTAGAACTATGTCCTGTTCCAGAATTAATTTGTATTTTTTTTCTGCTGTTTGAGTATTGTGTCGTCTTTCTGGATACGACTATATTCCTTTCCAGAAATGTAAGTATGGTATATATTTGTTGATAATAACTAATACAGGCTTTGTTTTATTGTTGTGTTTCCTGCAACTCGGCAACATTCGCACACAGTGGCGTATACGTTTAAAACCACGCTTCAGTTTATCACACTAATATATCTCAGGAATCTATCAAAGATCACATTACAACAACTCGTCAACAATAAGATCATTGGAATCATTAACTCATCTACTATAATCACAAAGACACACAAACCTTACATCAGACTCCCATAAACTCAAAGCCAGTGCGCAGCCAACATTAGCCGTCTCACTTTTATAAATCACATTATGACTAGAGGCCCGGATATTTCGCGGGTTCAACGCCCGGCAGGCTAGACTCCACAGTCCTGTGTGCACTGTCGTCAGCTATATTTGTTCATTGGCTGCTGCTCCAGTGAGTGAGCATTTGAACATTTGACGATGTAGCGCAGGAGTCCGTGAGCGTTTTTACGCATGTCCGCCATTGGTTCGGAGTCCGCAAGGTCACGTTTAATAAACAATGACCCAATCGAAATAGTGTCCAACGTGTACATGACTTAGAAATCCAACCTCTCCTCAGTTGAATCCGCGAAATTTCCGGGGCTCTAATTATGACAAATTACACAGAAAGTAGTACGTTTAGTTCCTTCCAATTATTTTTAATAAATATATTACCTCTATGTGTTTTACTTCCAGTAATTGTACAATACTGAATGAAATATTTTCAGTGAAATGTTTGCAACAGTTGCGTTTATATAAGGTTAAACTTACCATGCGGCACCTTATACACTACAGTAATCACGTTATTAATTTGTTTAGCGTATCGGCAGATAACGAAAATATTTTCATGGTAGTCATTTTTAAATAATGGTCTCAACGACTAAAATCACGTGTGTTAATATTATGATACGCCAATTTATTTTGTGGGAAGGGCTCACAAGATCATACCATTAGTTACTACACTAAATAAATGACGTACAAAACGACGGTGAAAGTTGAAGTTTTGCAGATATGATTTATGTTGGTAGTGGCTAATGTGAATATACAGAGTTTGTTTGAATGTGATAAAACAATTAAATAGACGTAATAAATTAACCAAATATTTACGTTGTTGCAGTCTTTAAAATAAACATCCGGCCATAACGGAAGTAGTGTATGCTGTATCTAACTTAAGCCCCTACTAATGGGCTGTCATACTTGTACATTATACCAAGTTAAGTTAAAGTAGTTCTACGGTTTTCTGAGATTTGACGCTAAATATTCCTTTCTTCATAAAGTGCTCTCTTCTAAAATGGCTGCCAACAATATCTGCATATATTTGTATATTGTATTAGTATTGTTTATACGTAATCATACCAAGCTTAGTTAACGTTGATGAAATAATGTCAATATTGCTCATCGACCTCAAATACTAATATTACCGCCATTTTGAGGATTTATTTTTTTCGTTTAAATCACATATTTCCTTACGTACATCCAACGTTTTCCAAAGTAAGGCAAAAATACACTTCATATTAGTTGATTAACTTGGCACACCCTACCAAGATTGTTTTAAATTCTTTGAACTGCGTGGTATATTTAAAAAAATACTACCTATATGGCACAATTTCGAAAACAAAATATCTTTGCCATTTAAACCAGTCATATTAACATTGTTCTCATACAACTACTATGTGCCAAATTCTGTTGTACTAAGTGTAATATATTTTCGAAGTGTTATTTAAATGTTTTATTTCCTAAAGTAACACTTCCTTAACAAATTGCACTGTGTTTAAATATTTCAATGAGCATGCAAAATAATTCCACAAAATTAGCTACTTTCACATCTTCTGTTAGATTGTAGGGATTTTGTGCCTTCTGTGCCTAGAAGGACTAACATAAAGTGGTCTGGTGAAATATGTACACTGTGTTTATTAATTACACTCATGGTTATATTAACAAGCGATGGAATTATACAAATTGGCTGTGAAGGAAAAGGTAATTAGAGCTTCAAATGTGTCGATTTACCGAGAATTTACACATAGACATCAACGTGCTTTCATGCTTTGATGTTTTTGCAGTTTTTTGGGGTATTGCTCTGATAACGGATTCTTATCATATATGCTATGCAAACACTGTACGGTATATTATATATATAGCCTATACATACACGTACACACGCACAAAAAACTTGGCACACCTCCCCATTGCAACGCTTAAGGTCGTGTATTGGACTACAAATTAAAAACACATACATTAAAAATGTTCACTCCTGGAAATAAGTTCTATTATCTCATAGTCATTGTTGATAAATTTACATTTATACACGTAAACCTACATATACAATATTTCTAAAATACTTTCTGTTAGCAAACATTTTTTTTTTTTGCTAGTAAAACCATTATAGTGTCCACAGTAGTTAAATGGTGATCATTAAATGTTTTGGTAACGACACAAAAAGTATTTGGTAGGATGAACGCCAAAGACATTTTGTAGTATCCACAATATTTGTTTGTGTGTGTGCGCGCAGTCTGGCGGCCTAGCAAGGCGACTATATTGTGCAAGACAGTCACAAGCCCTAGCCAATCAGTACGCTCGTCTCCGTTCTGCTTAAATGTGTTCTGGAGCAGACAGCTATGTGCCGAGTGGCCACAGTGAAAATTGCACGTTAATTTCGTGGTTGTTTTATCCATTCGACGTGCGGGGGCCTACAGGCGCCTTTTGGCTATCTGTTGGGCAACCCGCAGATCAGCGATTAGAAAGGAAAAGCAAAAAACTGTTGTGTGAAACCGCCCGCTAACACTGTATGCCGGATTCCTGTAGCTGAAGGGAAGGGAGGGGAATGGCGTGGTAAAATCGTCCTTCACTTGCCCAGCGAGGTGTAACAGAACTACCGACGCCGAGGTTTTTCAAAGGCAAAATAACAAAAGAAAAGGACTCCAGACCACTGGGCGCAGAAAGGCAACGCGGACAGAAACAAGAAAGCTGCGGGACTGACAGGCTTCGAATACCGGCCTTTCAGTAGCGAGTCAGTCTGCAAGAACTTCCTGGAACTATGCAATAACTAGATGTAAGACAGTGCAACGAATTAAGCTAATAGAGGAAACGTTTTTGTCACGCATGACTTAACGGGAACAAGGCGATACGAAAAAAAAAAAAAACCTTTACGCCGGTTTGAATCTACATCTAACTCACTAAAGTGGGTGGAGATATTTGGTGAACGCTGATCAACAGTGATTTCCAACGCTTGTGTATGTATGATCTGAGAATGGAATAACTGTGGAATACAAGAGTGGAGGAAACGGGAATGATGCGAGAAAATTTACCCCCAACAATAACGTCTAACGAGAAAAGCAGGACCGACGACAACAATCATCTAATCAGGATCGCTGTTTTGGAAGACGAGTGATCGGATCACTATGCCACAGTAGGCAAGGGCGCTCATAAAGTAGGGGGGGGGGCAGGGTGAGGCCTGAGCCTCCCCACCTCCGCTGAAAGATGTTCCACAATGTGTTTACTTTTGTTTTTTAATAAAACATATAGCAAACTATTTGCAGTTTGGTAAGTTTCGTAATCAAATCGGTTTCATGTGTCGAAATATGCCAGCGGCTACAAATTTATACACAGACTATATTCGTTCCTGTTGATATAAACATATATTATGATCTTGGGCCCTCTTACAATCTATAAGATGGGCGTGCTTAACAGTCGGGGTGACAGACTTCTTACGTGTGAAGCGTAGCTGCCATTCCTTGAAATAGGACTATATAGTAATGCACACTGACGAAAAATTCGCGTTGTCATTTGGGCAGAAGCTAGAATGCCAACAACTGTAAGTTTGTATCACTTTAACAATTGGTAGGGCCACGATCTTGTCGCGAAAAGATTTTTGCCCCACTTTGTTTCAGTGACTCACGTGCACATCGGCAGTTCTGTTTCAAGGTTATTGGCAGCGTGTGTTTATTCAGACACGTTTCTCATTTGACTGCACCAATAAGAATAAGATTATTGTGAGTCTGTACGTCTATAATTAGAGACATGCAAACTTCGCGTTATTTTCTGACAGCTGACTAGACTCCAAGCGACTATAGACAGGTTCGACGTCTCCCGCTGGCGGATATTGTCGTGACTTGCCGCGGAGAATGCTTACACGGGAGAGAAGCCAATCTCTGTAAAGACGTAACACACGTCAATGACAACACATAAATGTTCGTGGCCAATTGAATCGCAGATTATGCTCTGTTATGTATAGGGAAGTGCAGTTTAGTCTGCTACCAAATGATAACGCGAATTTTGCATGTCTCTATCTATAATTTTCCAAGGCAAGTGAGAGTAAAATCATCCAACCACAGACGATGTAGCAGAGCTGCAGGTGTGCACATGACGCATCGAAACCAAATGTTGCAAAAATCTTTTCGCCATAAAATCGTGGCTCTAGCAATTGGCATTTGACTTATTTGACAACTCCTAGAAGTATGTGAGCCATTAATGAAAATGTAACTAATACAGACCTATATCACCTTAACAGCAAGCAACTAATGAGCATATGTTGTCTGATTCAGTTCACAGATATCATTGCAGGCTAGCCTACAGGTTAGTTTACCCGCGAATTATTTTGTTCTCTAGTAATACAGGTGTGAAATGACACGGCTTTTCATTTGACACGAGATAGCTTCGCCTCTTATTGGCTGCCTGAGGCTGTTATCAGTGGCGTATCGTTAGGGACACGAAGTTTTCGCGAAACGATTTCTGCCCCAGCCTGTATCAGTGCCCTACGTGCACACCTGCAGCTCTGCAAGTCACAAGCGTGTGGTGTCCCAGTTAACCTTGTCCTGATTGGTACAGTTCAATAAGTAACGTCTCTACACGAAGATTCGCTGCCAATAACCACGAAGGAAAGCCGAATCAAAGTGGGGCAAAAATTTTTGACGAAAACTTCCTGTCCCTACTTGCCTTGGAATAGACAACGATACGCCACTTGTATTGATACCAGTCTCGTATCTGTTTGGCTCCTGGCGAGTTTCCTTGGCCTAGCTACTGGCTAACAGGGGAGCCGCCTTACGCTGATTGGCGATAGGCGTTTCCGTCATGTCGCTGGCCAACAGAGTCACTTTTTCTGGCGTGTGTGGCTGAGTTTGCCGTCCTAACGACTATCTGACTTCTGCATACCCAAATTCTCTGTGCTGGAAACGTGACGTGAAGTAAGACATTCGCATGGAGTAGTGGGAGTGAAGCAGTAGCAATCCAAGAGAACAGAACTTAATAATCATCGGCAATATACGTTCACGCTTATCACAGGTAGCATGAGAATACATATCTGCCGTGGATCGAGTCTTCCGTAAATCGTGGTACTTTGTCTCACTTTGCGGGGTCACTTTCTCCCACTCAAAATATTAGCTTCCAGTATTAATTTCGTAAATACATATGTGATTGGAGCCAATAGTTTTAAAAAATGTCTTTGCTTTATATAGTTCACATTTCAAACTTTATTCACTAAACGGCGTAGACACCAAAACTTTGATAGGAACAAATTAACCAGCGCGGTAAAGTTTCCCGGTTTACGGTATGGTCATGTAAGGATGCAGGCTTGTTCCGCATGACAACTTTGATTCCACGTTGTTATTATTTCTTGTCATCTCTATAGTTTAACAGCGAAATCATAAGAGAACTAGTAACTCACAGAGTTAGAGCCACGAAGGGAAGCAACCATAGCCCGTAGCTAAAACATGCAAAATTCGCGTTATTTTCTGACAGCGGACTAGACTCCAAGTGACTATAGGCTCGCTCGACGTCTCCCGCTGGTCGATATTGTCGTGATTTGTCGCGGAGAATGCTTACACGGTAGAGAGGCCAATCTCTGTGAAGATGTAACACACGTAAATGACTATACATAAAAGTTCGTGGCCAACTGAATTACAGATTATGTTCTGTTACGTATAGAAAAGTGAAGTTTAGTCTGCTACCAAATGATAACGCGAGATTTGCATGTGCCTACCTATAGCTTAGAACCATCCAGACATTAAGTTTGATTCCAGAACGCTATATAGAGAACCGGAAGTCATTGTTGGCTTCCTGAATTCAAGTCCAATGTCAATGAGGGAAGAGATTTTGGTCAGCTCTTAAGGTGACCGTCTGGCCAGGCCGCCAAGCGGTGTATAAAGCTCACCAGATGTACACGTTTATTCGCAAACTGCTCAACGTGCTTACACGATGTCAAATTAGTAGAGACGGTGAAATTTCGCCGGTTCAATGACCTGAATGTTAGAATCAAATATCCTTTGTATACTCAAGTCCTGACCATTTGTCCACTAGCTGCTACTCAGTGGAACAACAGACAATGAACGAATTGACGGGACTTGAGTATGCATAGGATATTTGATTCTAACATGCAGGTCATTGAATTCGTGAAATTTCGTAATCTCTGCTAATTAGGAATAACATTCGAACATTGTTTCGGGTGTTTGCCCATTTCAGGTTCTCAATTCATCTTTAAACATTATAAATGGGTATTTTTGCGGTATATTTAGGCATTAAACTCGTAGTGCAGAATATTTAAAAAATGCTTTTGTAGATACACTGAAAATCGAGGGGAACAGTTGACTGTTTGCTAGGCTCCAACGTGATGTATATAACGCTGAATGTTTTGTATCAACATTGACTATCTTTTGTTTGTAGCATTTTTTTTTTATCTCTACAACAGGCCCAGTTAGAACTGCACAGCTTGGATACACAGCGTGTGTGATTTGTCCCTAAACTGTTCACACGAGTCACGGTTAATATAATACAGTTTATTGGAGACTATTTTAAACATTTCCGCGATTTTCCAGTGTCTCTACGCATAGGGTATAGGCGTGTACAGCACAGATTTAAATCTAATACTATATTATAAAATGTTAGACTGCGCCTAAAGGTCAGAGTGAGACGTGATGCGTTTGCTGTCATCCTTACAGCTTTCACACTTCTAGGCTTTAAATGCGTAAAATATGTCCACCCAATTGGCCACCTTAACAACTAGGGCTGTAAGACACGTGACGGGTGATATGAAGTGATTATGGAGCGGGACTAGAATAAAGTGCGGAATAAATCGGGAGACCCCAAGAAAACACGCGGACCAAAGTCATCGTCTGGCATGATTTCCACATGCGAAACTGAACCCAGATTGTCTTTGTACAACAACCGCGTTTCTATCGTGTTTTTAAAACTCCGGCCCACTTCGTTGGTTACAATTTAGGAACGAACATTTCCACGAAAATCTAAAAATGAGTTAAACATATTATCTTTATAAGGTTGGTGACTTACGAATATGTTATCAGATTTAGCCAAAAAATTATTTGTCCATTTCTTTAATCGTGCGATATATTTAATTTCCCTTCCAAAACAAGTCTGTTCTCCGAAGGTTAGTGCATTAATAGTACCCATGCAGTATTAAAGGTGGCCATTTTTCTTTAATAACGAACTAAATATAACAATTACATAATATGTAATATTAGTTATCATGATTGCGACAGCTAAAATAACGAAATAATAAACCCGTCATTTAAATTTTGATAGTATCCCAAGATGTCAACATCTTTACTTTCCTGTAATATTGTATTAAGTGAGCATGTCTGCATTTTACAATTATGCTTCTCATCGACGAATAACACAAATAACTGATGACTGATGAGTGATATCAGAACTGTCGAGGACGGAGGCACCACCGTGAGGTGCGAACCACGTGACGACCCACTGGTTCCTTGCCAGATCGCGCCATGGTCAGACACCACATATGAGGTTTGGTCGCGTGGTATGCCAGTATGCCAGTTGTGCCAGTTCTGCTAGGTTACTGCCTGTACGTGTTAGTTTTACAGCAATTTTTTAATGAGATTCGTGTGGCACTAGCATATACCAATTTTGCCAGAAATTTACTTCCTTTCCAAAATAAAAATGTTCATTTTAGGTTAGTGATTTATACATTTATATCTTATCATATTTAATAAGGAAATTACACACCCTATCCGAAAATAAGACGGAAACTGTTATTTCTCTTCAAAACCAGACGTGTCCATCCACTGTAATAGTACATTCATAACAAGAGCACAAGATTGGAAGACAGTATTGGAAGACGTTCAGTTACGAAACCAGTTAACTATCTTTGAAGCGAGATACGTCGATAGTATCCATGCAAAATTAAATGGGCCAATTTTTTTAATAATGAGCTAAATGTAATAATTACTTATATAATAATAATTACCATGATAGCAACAACTAAAATTATAGTTGTTTTTTTTAACGAGACGATTTCAGTTTATTCTATCAGGGCAACAAACGGATACGTTATATGAAATGAAAGTAATGAAACAAATTTTATCCTTGCAATTAAGTAAATAATTGGAAATAACACCAATGTGATATTGGAAGACTGTTTTTGTTAAGCAATGGTCGTTGTGGTTGTATACGTAAGAAGTTAGTGATTACTTCTTTCCCAAGTGTCTGTCAAAACAACATCATGCGTGTTTACTGCCAATTATCGTTCGAGTGGTCACAGCCTCGAGCAACTGCAACTACCAGTCATTGCGCAGCTAGGGAGAAACGACACTTGCACTAGGCTAGTAAAACTGGCAGACCACGCGAACAAACCTATGGTTCCACCTCCTCGCCGCGTGAACGTGAACGCATTTTCTTTCTCGGACAGCGCGTGAAATACTCGAGGTCGAGCTGGAATTACGTTCGCAGACCAGTCACGATGAATGTCGTTACGTTACAACTGCTACGGCGGCCTGCTCAAACACTCATTTATATCACTGAAATGTTTCGCAGAGGAATGTCATTCACTGTAAATTAGTTATCTTAGACTTAAATAACTGGAGTTTATTCACTCAGATAATTAATTAATGTGTATAATTATTTACATGTATGCAGTTTCCGCTGGTTTAAAGCCATTTCTGTACTCGATTCAGATCGAAGCACATAGTTTTAACTTTAAAATGCTCGGGGTGTCTACAAAATGTATAGCAGTCGGTATCACAAAGAGAAACGAATTTCTTGAAATCAATGAGCGTGCAACACGTCATTGGTAGAGATGATGGTTTATCGCGGGATAACTTGACTGCTGGATTTCAACACACGTTCAGCTTACCACGTTCAACTTATGCTTGGAGGTGTTGTCCTATTTGACTGAGCCAATAAGAATCCTGATATTGTAATATGTGATGCCTATTATTGGTTTGCAGACAGCTACGTTGCGTCAGATGTGTATCACCTAATTGTATGTGTTGAAAGGAACTACATCATTTTCAAGGGTACCTATGTTGGCACAAAATATTATCGCGTTATACCATCATCTCTAGCCATTGGTTAGTTAAGCCTACAGTTCGCCCCACCAACACGTAATTTACGCCCTATTAGAAAGGACCGGGAGTTTTCGCTGAAATATTTTGCACAAGTTTGTTTGAACGTCTTCCGTACACATCTGCAGCACCCCTTCAAGGCACTGCTTCACTATAGTAATCAGGTCCTACTAGCCTTCTACCTCGAAGATAAATGCAAGTTCCCATAAAAAAAAATGCTTCCATTCTGAGTTAGTAAACTACGGAGAACGTGAATCATCGTATGGTTACTGCGTAATTTGGAGTCCACCTGTTGCGATTTTTTACTCAATGTCATTCCCTATTTCGAACACTTCCTCCAATACTTCATACGATTGTGAACTTTCATGGTGGTAAGAATAGTCAGGAGATGGCTTGTACGCAGTCGAAGTTGCTGTTTTGGATGTCACATTAAAGCACCGAACATTTTTGAGGTTATTGACGTTTGCTTTTATCCACATTTAAATAACATAAAAATCTCAGACATTAACGAAAATAAACTATGTAACTGATAAGAGTGTTTAACTTCCGTTTGCTTGAAACAGGTACTCGATTACGAACTTATCACATAATAATAAGTTGGTGAACAGTATACAGTTTTAGTATGCATGGAGCAATGCGCAGAAAAACAGAATTATGAAATACTGCCTTTCATCGCCATTTTAACATTCTAAGTACTGTTGCTCGTTATAAGTTGTTGTCCAAAAATTTTAAAGCGACCGCCTACATACTGGACGTTGCATGTAACACATTTCCAGTTGCTACCAGAAGACTTGAAACAAACAATCAACACATGCAGTTGCTGTCAGAAGACTTGAAGAAAATAGTCTACGTGCTGAGTAAACTACTACATAAATGAAACTGTTTAATTCTTTGCTTTTTATGGTAAAAGTTAACCCTTTAATATAATTGTTGAATGTTTCAAACTTATTTCTGTTTGTTTCGTGGTTTTGAATCATGCACCAACGAAGCATAGATCCATATTTCCCACCTGTTGTCCGTAATTTTTTTTATTTTGTGGCTCAGTTCGACAATATAAAAAAATTGTAATGACCTTCACTTCTCATACCGAAGTTTCTGGACCACGGTTTATATTCCCGGCCAAGCTGGAAATTGTCCAATTTCGTAATGTGTTAGGAATGTACCATTTGTATAAAGTTTTCCTCACCAAATCATAGCTGGGTTTGCCCTGCCACGAACTTTTTGCGGCAAGTCAGTGCGTGAAGCATCGCGCGCGTCAGCAAGCCGTGGTTCTTTCAACCACTTGGGGGTCTCCGCAGGATTTCTGGTTGAACATCCGGCCATTTTTATCCTGGCAGGTAAGGTAATTTATCCACTAGTATACTTTCTGATGGCATCAACGTATTCGCATCACCATGCTCTAAAATACATATTTCTTCCATTATTACTAGAGCCTCGATTTAATGGCGAAAAGGTTTTTGCAGCATTTGGCTGCATTGCCTTATGTTCACATCCGCAACTGTGTTTCATGATCAGTGATGGGACGTTTTAACTGTCACTTGTCTTGAGTTTCTACTGACAAACCACAGACATATTGCGTCGCAATAGTCTCATTGTCATTGGTGCAGTTAAATGAGGGACGTGTCTGAACAAAGACACGCTGCCAATAACCGTAAAGCAGAGCCGCCTAGGTGCACGCGAGAATCCGAAACAAAATGTTGTAAAAATAATCGCGACAAAATCGTGGCTCTAGTTGTTCGATATCAACTGCTATTGTTTATTCCCTGACTTTAGCTGGAAGATAAGTCAGTTAATGCCTGTTCACGGTAACATGAGCACTTTTTAGAACTTTGTTAAATATTTCTTGTCAGCTAATTCTTATAGTTCCTTTCACTCGTTACGGTAGCCGCATGATGGATGGTTTGAGCGCTCGAAGCCTAGCAGTGCAAACGCGATAAAGACACGTGCTGTGTCGCCAGCCTCTAGGCTCTAGTAGCTGAACTGGTGTGCTGTCTTCTCGCCTACAACTATAGGCTGTTCACTATAAACTAAGCATTCACCAGAACTTGTAATTAATTCAAAGTATGTTTTATTGGGCCAATATATGTTAACTTTTGATAGTATTGAAATGTTTATGCGGATTTTTAGTTACATTGAAGTTTTCATATTAAAAGTAGCAAATATGGCTACAAAACGGCTGAAAGCAAACTTTATAGAGTGCTCACTTTATCGTGAACGGCCTATACCCTCTATGAAACATTCATTGATCCTATAATTCAATTACGTTAAATTAAAGATAAAGGTTTACTGTACGCGCATATACTTTATAAAAGAGACTGCGTCAACATTTTCATACCTGAAAAGAACCACAGAAACACTTTTTTAATTTTCGGTAGCATAAAACATTTAGAGATAAATGGAGGACTTGATATAGATATAAACGTGTGAAACGTTCTTTGAATGCTAAGCAGGCGTAATTTAAGCACGCTGAACAGTTTTCCAATAAACTTGTGTCGGCTGAAGTTATTCACACCGTTCGGCAACCGGGGCAGGCGGCAACCTTCAGTTAAAACTTACGTGACTAGTAAACAATGTATACATTTCGTTACTCTCCAAGTTTATGTCAGAGGCTAAATGAAATATATTCATGTATGTAGAGAGAACCTTAAAATCGCCGACTTTGTTGTAAATAGTCTTCCAGGAGAAAAACAGAAAACCCAAAAGGAAAATTAACAAAAGTGTTGCACTCTGTTATGTATAGCTAACAAACCCTTAATTTTGGGTTCTTCTGAAAAGCTAGAAGATTTGAACAGTTGTTAAATATAACACGTTAGATCACTAATCTCATTAGAGCGGCCTTGTACTCTCCATTAGCTGATTTTTCGAATTTTGCTGCCAATAGCGTCCGTGAAATCAGAGGAACTGTTTTTTACTGTTTTAATGCTTTTGCCATGCAATTGTTTCGGTGTAAAAATAACTTTGCTAGCAAATATAAACATCTAATAGAATGAATTCACATATATTATCTGTTTAAAGTATTTCACAGTGAAACTTAGCGCGAGGTACTCTCTCACACGCGACCAACCGTGTAACGACCAGTGACGGGTTAAGGTGACCGCTTGCCCAGGCCGTCGTACAGCGTGCAGAGCTTGGCTTACAAGATTATTCTAATATTGCTCAACGTGCATGAGTGACGTATGCTTAGAAATAACGTTCCAAAAACGATACACGTATGTATACCCATTTCAAATTCAACACTACTTATTAAAGCACACTTTGTAGCAACCAAAAATAGCAAAAGTGAGTATTTTTGCGGTCGGTCCTTTTCAGGTAAGAAAATATTGGTTCAGAATATTTTAAAGGTATTGGCGTGTACAGTTTACCTTTATCTTTAATATTACGTAATAAAATGATAGTATCACTACTGAATGTCCCATAGCGGTGAGTTGTCGGCGTCAAGAGGCTAGGGTAAGGAGTGATGCACGTGCTATGACGTCCTTACCGCTTCCATACAGCTAGGTCTTGAACGCTCAAAATACGTCCACCGAGGCAGTCACCTTAAGGGTGTTCAAGTGCGATAAAGTTATAATGTTATATTTATATGAAATAGTGTTAGTTTTGTAGACAATACTTGCGAGTGCAGATTCCTCTTACGAAACAATTTTAGCTGGCGTAGTTTTCTCATAACGGTGCGTCAAAGTCAAAATTTACACGTACTACTGCCATTGAAATAGTGACAACCAATTTACTTACGTACGTGAAATAATTCAGAGTTAAATAACATACAATGGGCTACGTAATAAAATATTTTATAAGTCCCGCGAACTACTTTTGTATTTTAAATAATTGCTGCATTTGAAACTTTTTTTCTGTACTTTTGCGATTTTTTTTTTCAATTCAAAATATTACATAGTGGGTAGAGCCACGATTTTATGGCGAAAAGATTTTTGAAACATTTGGTTTCGATGCGTCATGTGCACACCTGCAGTTCTGCTATATCGTCTGTGATTGGATGATTTTACTCTCACTGGCCTTGGCAAATTATAGACGTACAGACTAACAATAATCGTATTCTGATTGGTGCAGTAAAATGAGAAACGTGTATGAACATAGACACGCTGCCAATAACCTTGAAACAGAACTGCCGATGTGCACGTGAGTCACTGAAACAATTTGGGGCAAAAATCTTTTCGCGACAAAATCGAGGCCCTAATAGTGGGTTTTTAAAAGTTTTATTGCGTATCTCATGGGATATAAGTTCACAGTAAATTATTTTGTTTAAGTAGGTCAGTTGGTTTTCACTATTTACACGGCAGTGTTAACGAGCAAATTTTGACTTTGATGCCCCGTTATGAGCAAGCTATGACATCTAAAATTGTTTCGTGAGAGTTAAATGTACTCACAAGTATCATCTACAAAACTAACATTATTTCATAAAAATTTACAATAATGACTTTATCGCACTTGAACACCCTTAAGGCTGTGAACCAACATTTCTACTTCTTTCACGATAATTAATTGTTTTATTCCTAAACGAGAGCAGATATCGAAAAACTGTTGCACAGTTTTGTTAAAAATTATTGTTACTATATGCTTTACGTCAAGCACTGCTAACAGATAAGACAATGGCTGTGTACTTACGTGAATATACATAATAACATATTTTAAAAATTACAAATCCGACAGACGCCGGGCCCCTATTCATTTGACTCCTTTCACCTCCCCTTCCCCGCCTCCATGCCCTCGGACCTGTGATATAAGAGTAACAATAACAAAGAAATTGAAAACCACATTCTAGAGACTTTGTGTATCCAAAATGTCAAGATTTTTGGGTACGTAATTAAGAAAAATACTTGTAGTACTATAGTAGAAAATTATTGTTACCGCAGTAATTTTCATTTTGCAAGAATGTGATAGTGATGATACGTCTTTACAACACCCGACTTTGTTTTACAATTATAAACATTCACGATCGCAAAGCATGTGTACGTTTAAAGCAACTAGGTTTATATTTGGTAAATCAGTATTTATTTAATATTTAGTATTTGCCCATTTCCATTACATATTAAGTTTTAAAAACACTCTATTACCTACGTAATCGTTACAGAACATGACATTAACTCTTATGATAATTTATTTGACTGTCAAAAATATATATATTAACATGCATGTTTTCTACTTTTAACATACTTTGAATAAAAATAGAACTAACTCTAGTTTCCAGAATTTTTTTGTAGTACACTTATAATCAGACCTCATAACAAGGAATAATTTATCACAAAATTGCTGCTAACATTATTGTGGATATACGCTTGTTAGTAGGTACGACACTTATGTTACTAAGGTTGGCAAGTGCTCAATTAACTGCATGCCAGCTACAGCCAAAAGGTACCAGTAAATGTCTGACCTCAATTCTTTGAGGCAGGTCTACTTATAACTAGTGAATGATAGCGGCTAGAATATTATTTTCAGGATTGCATAAACAGTGTTTTCCAAGAGAGAATGTGCTGTTATAAAAAAATAGTATGCTATAAATTTTAATCGGTCAGTTTAATTGGTTATGTGTCTGGCTTTCTGCATAAGCGGTAACCAATGTAATAAGAACAGGTTCTCTAGTGTGTACTGGATTATGTAAGACACAAGTTTCTCATTTAACAGTCAATTGACAACCTAGCACGCTAACCAATTTTTTTAAATCATGTTCCTTTAAATAATTCGTAGGATTAGCGTTATAAGTAGCACAGATTCCATTACACAGACTTAACAAATCACACTCGATTTCGCAAGGCCTAAAATTTTCGTCATATGCAATTTTATGACTGTATGCTAGAAGATAGTCTTGAGTAAAACTGTCAAATAACTTACACTACCACTTAAATTTGTCGCGCGTTTATTTAAAGTGTTATGTTATATTATCTTCTCGATGGTTGCAGGCTCCCATGCATTACAACTTCTGTTCGTTTTGCTCAAGACTAAATCTGAGGTTTTCTGGAACTTAAAAAGCTTAATTATGAACTAATTTTTTAACGCTTATTTAAACGGGGCTATTAGGTGGTTTTTTTCCCTCGTATATCTTGAATCATAACGTATCGTTAAAATGGTAAGTATGTACAGTACGTAAAGGTCGTGTGATAAGCAATATTAAATACAGTATTTTGACATTCACTGATAAAAACTAGAATTTGTGTCTAATAACTATGAAGTGATACCGTTAGCTTAAGGATTTAATCATTTGTACACATTCTGTAAGTGTGATGATGACAAAACCTGTATTTACGTAATTAAAAATCTTTTTCATTAACTGACTTATTGACAGCTAATATTTATTGTTAGGTAACATTTAAAGAAGTTTAAGAGTAGAGGTGCAGCATTGTCGCTAATTTTAAATATATTTTGTAATTAAGTAACGACAACTATTTGAAACTGCATAAAGTGCTAAATCGGCTTATTTGTTTAACAGATGGCCAGACGTAGTACGAGAAGCAAAATCCTGTAAACCGTTAAACCGCGTTCCTGACACTGGTGGTAGTGAATGTACGCGGAGGATACACCAGGAATTTTCTACAAATAGATCAGTTTTTGTAGAAGCCACGCGACTTCAGTTGTATTCAGGGTTGTGGTGGAGTCGACACTGTTTTTTCAGACGTTCTTACTTTCACCCGATCATTGTACATTTTCATTAAATAACTTATATTGTGTTTGAAACGAAATCTATGGAAACAAAAACTCTACGACCTTTAATTTATTAAACAATGTTGGCATCACCCAAACTGTTACTGTCAATGTCAGAGCGTTCCGAAACTACAAAATTTTCCAAAACCAATTTGTATTTCATATACACGTTAAAGATAACTGTACGTATCGACCCCTAATAATGAGACTATTTAATTCTAGTACTGTAATGTTTAATAATTTTAAAGCATAAAATATATTTCTTGAGCGTGGAATGTCAAGCATTATGTACACCTTTTATTTCTTCGACCGGTTGCGTATCCATTCACCAGTAATTCAAACAATTTACAGTTTCAAGAGCTGCCTTGTATTATTTCATTTTAGTATAAGTCTCGGGAAATGACTGCGTATATAAGGGGCTATTATACGTATTATTAAGTAATCTACCACAATTCTCAATCAAACCTAAGCCATTTTGTTGTTATTAGTGGAAATAATTACTTCAAGTGTAAGGACATAGAGCTCTTTATTTATTATTCACTTCCAACATTGCAATCGACGTTCGTATTGAAATTGACAGTATAGTACCAGATAAATTTAAACTACTTTTTTTCTTCTCAATGTTCTCAGTCAAGCACTAAGCAAACGTTTGAATGAGATTCGCGGTGTTAGATTTTTAATACTTGGGTTCGTTTTCTGTCATAAATTAAACATGTTTTTATATTATTTATTTCTGATATCGTTTAGTTCCAAATAAATTCGTTGTAACTTTTAAAGCCTGAGAAAAAATTACTTTTCAGCTTTGTTAGGAAAGTGTAATTTAATCCGCTGTTATCGTCCTAATAATGTCAGATACATGCCACCACACAACTGTGAAATAAAAGATAACAAAATCAAATAAAATAACGAAATATTCATTATTCGATGGGCATTATAGATAGTAGCCAATAAATTAAATAAAAAATGAGTGTTACGTATATTATTTTACTTGTAAAGAAAATCCTAGTTATGCGCATGCTGTGAGTGAACACAAGTATTGATCAGGTTAGTTACGAACAGCAATATAAATATGTTCTCTTGTACTGTAAATAGTGGCCACAGTACGTATAATATGTTGTATTTGTTAGTAAATGTACGGTAGCAATTTTGCGAAGAGTAGCCTATGTTTCCGTCCTGAGTTAACACAATGATTTTAAACGAATAGATTGTTCGTTGCAACTCAACTAAATTAATGGATGTATAACTTCTGAAATATTCGGCATATCATAACAGTAATTAGGGAACAGAAAAGTAATTAACAACAACGGTAATATCTTACATGCAATGCAAAACTACAATTTTCGGGCAGTAATGCATTTTGGTAAAAGTGTGTTTTACGAGAAAAAAAAGTGGTTAGATTGCCCCAGGTTCAATTTATAATGGGTATTTTGAATTTCGTGATTAATTATTTTCAATGAGAACGCTGTCTGTAACCATTTGTTTAGTATTCGTTTCAACACACAAAATTGGTAATGGCTAATATATCAAAATTAAAAAAAAATAAATAAATAAATAAATAATAATGCAACGCTGAAACATAAATAAGTAGGGAATACCGAAAAAGACAAACATAAACAAAGAAAATTTCAGTGAACTTTACAATTCCAAGATTTGATAACGATATCAAGTTATACTATAGTTGTATTGTGCAAGATAACTTATTTTCTTCTATATTTTGAGCGTTAACGCAGTACGGCTGATATTTTGTACATTGGTATTTAATGTTAAGTACAAAGTATGTTTCGTAAACATACAGATAACTAAGCAATATGTATGCATTAAATTTCCATAAACTGTTGGTAAAAGCACAGCCTCTGTGCATAGATACGCGTGCACTATGTGCTTAAGTACAAACGTGCACGTACACTACGCATGTAAGTACAAGTGAGCACTTTTGTGTGAGAGTACAAGAGCACTAATTGGTACAGCCAGTTAGCAAACATGTATGAACATACTGATTAGTAATCGTAATTATTAGTTGTTTGAATTGTTTTCTTACTGAAATACAACAATAAATAAAACAATACAACTGTGTACCTTATGTCATGTACTGTACATCTACATAATGGCAAAATGATCCTTGCTTCGCTGAGTAAGGGAACCACACTTCATTTTTCTGCACCGCCTCTAACAATACGTAAGTCCAGCCAACTGAAACTTCTTTTTGCGATTCGAATGATCGCTTCCGGAGCACTTGTGGTTTTTATACTTTCATTTCGTCCCACTTGTACTGGCCTTCGGCCACGTAATATAACTCACCTCCAGGGATAGCACTAGCTTCATACCGCAGTAGGCCAGTACTACAACGCTAAAATCATCTGTTGAAATTTTTTGGTTTCTCAAAGCCAATTTGGAAAGTAAAATAAACAGCAATCCTAGTTAACAGTTTTCGCTAACTTTCTGGGAAAGCGTTTTTTTTTTTTTTTTTTGTGACTTATTTCTAAAGAACCGTATCTGACGGCGAAATCTCGTATAGGTATCATATTTAATTTCTTAAGAAATGCATCTTTCTATGTAAATGTTCGCTCATAAAGTTGAAAAAAAAATATCATTATCTGGGATTGTTTACTTAGGAAAACGTAATTTGGAGTTTTGAGCGTTTAAGTGATACTAGTATGGTAGAACCCTGGAACATGACCTAGGAGTGTAATGCTATTATAATATCTCAAAAGTTTTAAAGACCTGGTAGAGCTTATATTAATTCTGCCACGAGCATATTTACATCATCTCATCCCAACTTTCTCATTTCTGGGATCGCCTTGACGTGGACGGTCCACTCGCCTTTCACGGCGGGTATCCAGGTTCGATGTTATTTGGAGTTACTTAAGGTTTTCGCGTGAGATTTACATGATGGACGTAGTCAGTGGCTGACAAGTTTTCTCTGGGTGCTTATATATTCTCCACTATTGCATTCTCCATTGATACATACTTATATTATCCTTACAACCGCTTAATGTTTCGCTGTAAAGCGCTCACCAAATATACCCAAGC
Organism: Medauroidea extradentata; assembly: GCA_003012365.1. Taxonomy (NCBI): domain Eukaryota; kingdom Metazoa; phylum Arthropoda; class Insecta; order Phasmatodea; family Phasmatidae; genus Medauroidea; species Medauroidea extradentata. Next base: position 50,591 of record PNEQ01042177.1, read on the forward strand.
TACTTCGCTTTTATTTTCTTTGATGAGTTAAGTTGTTGGTAGGTCGTGAGTTCAAATTCCTGATAAGACATGAATATATTTCCAACTTAATTGAAAGTTTAAGGGATAAGTAACACTTTCAAGAGTGTCTTTCCTTCTTTCTCGATTATCTATCGAGGCTAAAACAACACAGATATAAAATTTCCTGTTGTTACCCCATCGATCTCAGAATGCATAACAAATGCAACTTTCTTCAAGATATTGGCAAAATATATTTTTTTTCTGAAAGATTGTTTTCCGTTGTTCAATAGTTTAGCAAGGAATTATGTATAAAAAAATTAATAACTTAGTATTTGTTTAGTTCAGAGGCAGAAAACTTTGCTTCCAGTATTCATATGCTAGCTCAAAGTTGGGTTAAAGAACACATCATTTACTTCTTAATGCCTTAGAACACTCGAGATGTAAGAAATCCTGAGACTGTTCACCAAAACACTCGTAAATATTTTAGTATAATGTGTAATTTCTCAGTAGTGCTTCGGTTCATTTTTTTGATATGAGTTTTTCTTGGGTATAAAGTAAGCAAATTACACTTACGCGTAAAGGAAATTATTTGGAAATAGACGTAGTAAATTTACATAAGTAAGAAAGGCAAACATTCCCAAACCATTCTAGAAATTACCTAAAAAATGTATGGAAACATCCATTTGCAAGCAAGTGACTATTCCTGACACAATAAAGTAAAACGCTTTATCAATAAAAAATTAATATTTGGTTGTCATTGTGTCCGTTTTTACTCTTTACGTTTAACCCATTCCATGAACATTTACAGCGAGGCTGTAATCAAACGAATAACTAGATTTTACACTAGGGCCTAACATGCTAACAACATACTACACTAAGGGATTTTTAAGAAGGTTGCACTTCTGCATTATTTACACGGTGTCTCGTTTCCTTTCAATATTGCAGTTCAACTTTTAGTAACGACAGGTATACAGAAAGTCATGTTTATTTCGTATGATAAATTTACTTTACATTATTTTTGAAAAAATCGCCGTATGTGTTAGGTTTGCTGTACAGCACAGTAATTTTACATTTTATGTAAGGAAACATTTGTTTTCCAAGCAAATGACCGGTTGGATAAATTTACCTCTATGGATTGTCCTTGAATAACATGCAAAGCTCTTTGGCACGTTGTAGGGGAAGCAAAGACGAATCAAATGATATGTCACACTTAAGGTTGCAAATGCTGAGAAATACCTTAAAATTGTTACACCTGTAGTGGTCTATAAAGTTTGCATTCTGCGTTGACATAGCAACAAATCGCACTATATGACATCTACTAGGGGCCTATGCTGGATTATACCGTTCGAGCGATCGTATGCGAGCTACTTCGAATACTCAGATTCTCATACGAACTGGCTTATTTTAAAACCCGGTATGTCCCAATGTCTTGAGCTCGTTACGAAGTAATCGTACGAAGTGAACAGATGGCGGATATTCGAATGTATGTCTCCACTTACAAAATATGAGTATGTGTGACAAATAAGGTATTTAAACTGTTCATCAGCATTATTTAAGACTCTTAATTTTAGCAGAAATAATCTGAACATGATTGGACACGAAACAAAATGCCATAGAACTGAAAATCACAGAATTTGCCAATCATGTACAGTAAATAACACATTTTCGTGCACCATTCCGTGCAGTGTCCGTAGCGCTGAGGTGACATGCTTGCATAATTTCAAACAATTTTGGGTTCGAAACGTCATGGAGGTGAACATTTGTTTCAATAAATACATCTATTATTCCGCGTCATAATAATAACTCTATGAAATATTAATTCATTTCAAGTAATTTTCTTTCCAATCTTATTGCAACTTTTCTTTATTTTCCGTTTGTAGTGATGAAAAAATTAAAGTTTAAAATGTAGCAAGACATAATTTACTTTTTAAAATTATTAATTTACTTTACATAAATATTTACCAGTGCTTTTTCATTAAGTTACATTTGATATCATGTTTTCTTCAACCAAAGGGTAAATTTTTTAAATAGGGAACATAGGTTTGAATAAGAAGTTATGTGTTCCTGTTAGATACGTTGAATGTCAAAACAGTTTAGTCAAATGATACGGCATAGTTATTATTCGCGTAACAGTTGTCATAAGCATAAAATATTATTAGATCTTTGTCCTCAAGTCAGGACATAGTAAACAAAGAACGTGTAAAATAACAAAATTGGGTACAAAAATATTTTCACAAACTCCGTTGCTTGTTGAAATTTATGAGTCGACAGCAATTATTTAAATTTTAATTGACATCGTTTTAAATTGCACAGACGAATAACAAATGTGCGTGAATATACAAATAGGCTATTGGGGGAAAATCTAAGCAAGTAGATACTGCAATGAATCCTACCATATTGTGTCTCCCATTTAGTGCATTTTGTTAATAATTTACTGAGGTTTTTGAAAAGGCACAAATTTTTATTTCAGTCAATCTGTAATTTTTTACAGTTTTATGCCTAGCAATAGAGTATGTCCCAAAAACTACATCCAATCATGCACTCCCATTGCAAATTTCTTTGAAAGATCATAAATACACGCATTTTTCCTCGCCCTCGCATATCCTACAACGTGGCGAGCTTTAAAAGTTATTCAGAGACGTCCTGTATTTTCACAGTTTTATTTCCAGCGGCTTTAGTTATTTAACATAAGTGTATTTCCCCGAACCTCAAATTTATTGAAAAGAAACTTTCAACCAATTACATCAGGTTCTACTAAATTATATTCAGCAAGAAGCTATTTGAATCACATGAGTAGAGACGGGAAAAATTCGTGGGTTCGCTGACCTGAAGGCTATCCTCCAAGAAGACTTGTGTATTTAAGCAGACAATAGCTGTTCATTAGCTGCTCGCTGACACAGTGATGGGCCTTCGTTTAGTTACGTGTTTGTTTGGCTCAACAACTTACAGGAACTGTCATAGGAGTCGAGGACCAATCACGAAGGTAACACGAACTTACAGTAGCTGCAATTAAAGCTTGTTCCCAAAAGAAAACGCGAATTTTTCAAGTACCTACACATGCGTTACCACGAATCAATACGAACCAGAAATTTTGGCGAAAAGGTTTTTTTTTATCAGCGCCTTACGAGAACACCCGCAGTTCTGCGTCATGTTTATTGCCAACTTGCATTTGAGCAGAGATGTTTCTCATTGTACTGTGCCAATCAGAACACAAGGTTAATTGAGACACAACTCGTCTGTAATTTGTGTATAGAACCGCAAGACGCGCAGAGTTAAAACATCCAATCACTAACCAAGACGCAGAACTGCATGTGTGCACCTGAGGCACGGAAACACGTTGGTGTGAAAATATGTTCGCGAAAATTTTCTGTCTCTACGAATCAAGCATACTCGCGCCTTGTCCGCAGAGAGGAACGTGAATTTACAACTATGCATAGGCATACTTTCTTAGCAATCATCAAAGCCGTACGTTGGAATGAATGCCTTATTGATAGGGATAGGAATATTTGGTGAAAAGATTTTTGCCCCACTTTGTTTCAGTGTCTTACGTGTACACCTACAACTCAACTTCATGGCTATTGACAAGCGTCTTTTGAGCAGAGTTGTTATTCATTTGACTGTGCCAATCAGTACACGGATAACTGCGACACATCACATCTATGATTTGCGGGTTTAACCGCCACTCGCTGGGTGTTATGGCATCCAATCACTGACCACAAAGCAGAGATGCAGGTGCGCACGTAAGGCACTGAAACAAAGTGATGCAAAAATCTTTTCGCTAAATTTCCAGTCTCTACTTATTGATATGTACCAATGACCTGAACTGCCATATCTCACTGCGATAGATAATCGAGAAGTTAGCTGTTGTTCTAGGAAGCTCATTAGTGTTTTAATATCAACATGTCGGACGATGAGGGTTTTTTCGGGGATCTCCGGTATTATGTACTGACCGAAATCTCTTCACTCATAACATCTGTAACTGTATTAGCCAAATAGTTCGTAATAATTAATTATTTAAACTTGTTTCTGCATGTACACTGGGGATACAAATATGAGACCCCATCTAAATTCCGGAATGTCTATTCGGTAAGAGGTTATAGGCCTCCACACATATTTTCCTGGGCCACTTTTCCTGCTCCGGCATTTTCCTTGTACAAGGTGCACGCGAAAGTAAGGCGAAACCAGTTGTTTGGTTACATAAAAAAATATATATATACGAGTAGAAACTTGTATCAGAATGTCTAGGGTCGAATTTGTCTTTTTTTATGTTACTGCGCCGGGGAAACAGCAAAGCACCAAGGAAAATGAAACAAATTAATATAAATTGCAGAACACATGAAACGCAGCTCGTCAAGAGCAGTCGCTAGTAAGCCTTTTCGGTAAAATCACACCGTTTTCTGCTATACCATATCCGTAAATATCTATTCTGGGAACACAATTTTCTTTTCGCAAAGGACAGGTACAGAACCATTATCTACAGATGCACATTTTACTTCATTTACACTTATCGTATGTCATTAAAGAGAAAAATAGTGGACATTGCTAAAATTAGCGCCTGGGCGCTCAGTTTCCTTAACAGAGTAAGACCACCGACAAATTTTATTGTTTTAGTAATATTTCTATTTGTACGAAATATGGTTTTTATTGTAGACATACATTGTTATTATTTTTTTGCTGAAATTTAAGTTTTTTTTTTTTTTTTTTTGCTTCCATAGTTTCAGTATAATGACGTGTCAAAGTCTGAAATTGCTTAAAGCGTTTTTATACCATAGAATAAAACTAACTAAATTACCGAAATGAAATCATTCACACTGAAAAACAGCGTCACAGACTACGCTAAAACCTGTATAAATACTGCATTGAATTTTTTTTTGTATTTAATAAAATATTACATTTAAAAAATTTTGCTAACTGTCTGAATTTTTTTAAAATACGAAATAAGTTTTCTCAGCTGTTTATATACAGGTCTTGGCGTAGCATGTGACACTGTTCTTGAGTGTGAATTATTCGTTCCGGTAAGTCAGTTGGTTTTCCTTTCTGGCATAAACATGTTTTGTGCAAATTTGGACTTTTACGTGCCGTAATATACAAACTAAGAAACTTAAAACATTTTCGATTCAGCAAAAAAAAATGTAGTCACATTGTTTGTCTGCAGAACAAACCACAATTCGAACAAATAGCAAAATTACTAGAATAACTAAAATTTTCGGTGAGTTTCCCACTTAAAATGTAAAGAAATACAGTATATCCTTGCAGTCGTAATTCAAATATTTGGCTTCCAGCACGTGCAATAATTGCAGATGCAATATGCGTGCTGTTGGACTTGAACGCACTACGTGTAAAAGTAGAAACACCTAGTGAATATGATAGCATTCACATCCTCGCGTAGCGTGCGTACGTAGTAGAGTTGACCAACTTTCTATTTCGTACATACGCTATGTGGTAGTTGAATGAGAGAGTGATTTTATGTTCAGCGCTTAACATCGAGGTCTTCAGCGCTGGTGAGGCGTGACATGAGGCGAGCATGGTGCGACGCCGGAATGAAAGGGCGGGGAAACAGGAGGTCCCTGAGAAAACCCGCTGACCAACGGCGTCGTCCGGCACGATTCCCAAACGCGAAAATCCTGGGACCGACCCCGACGGGAATCGAACCCGGATCGTCTTGGTGGGAGGGAAGAGGTCTGGCCCCTCGACCACCGCGGCCCCTTAAGTGGTGGTTGTGAATGCAGCATGTATAAACGTAAGACTCAATTAACTATTAATTTATATAGAGACATTATTTATGTTGTGTTCATATGTTATATTATTCGCATCAAAAATTTAAAATAAAGCACGATCTTCTATTACCGACATTTTGTTATGACATAGAAAATTTCCGCGCATGTCTGTATTAAATATTGTTGTGAATCCAATCTCTAATACTTAACATACGTGCGTGTGTTCGTATGTACGTGAAGTATAGTTGTGAATCCGCCTTAACTTTTGCTAACTCATAATTTTCCTCATGACCTTCAATCGAGAGGGGCCCTACTGACGTCTGTCTTCCACACGAGCATTTATCCTAAACGTAGCGTGTTGTAGCAAACTGATTCCCAAAGATACACTGCAGACTGCGTGTCATGCATTTAAATTAGACGTTTGTTCGACTTTTTAAAATGTTTCCTGGAGAAAGGGGATTTCTTGGTATTGATTAAACCCGCTGAGAAATTAATGAAATATACATTTTTTGTATTCTTAAAAATCAAATATTTCTCGTGGGGTATATTTCACAGGTTTGAATGATTAAAAAAATGTGTACATGACGAAGTCATTGAACTACACGCCACCCGAAAATTCCGACATACTCGTAATGAACAATGCTTATTGTCTGAACACGTTCCTCAGTTTTAAACACCCTTAAGACCAGGGTGCAAACAAATTTTAATTTACGGATTTACCAGTTAGGGTTACGTCTACGTAAGCCTAAACGCTTTTTTGCTGTTAAGCACAAGTTACATTTTTAGAAAGAATTTTAAAATAATTTTTCATTTTAACTTTCAGCACTGATAAGCGAAATCAGAATTGCCTACGGCCATCAAACATTAAAAAATTGTACAGAAAAATCAAATTAGTTGAATTTCTTCAAACTATATTGTTAGCCCTAAGGACATGATAACAGTTTGGTTAATATTTCAAAAAAGTTTTCACACTTTTTCGGCGATTTTGCATTCGTCTTTAACATTTTCAGTATGAAACTATCATGAAACTAAAAACCAGCGTAAACGTTTCACCACGCTGAAAATTTATCACTTTGGCTCAAATAAAATACAGTCTTTGGTTATTTTCATTGTTGGGGAATGCTGAATTTTATGTGAACAACCTATACCTACCTATCGCTTGTTAAGGCATCACATTATTCAACTCGCTGTTCAAAATATGTGAAATTTTATATGAGTAGACTAGAAATGATGGTTTATTGCGAGAAAACTTGACTGCTTGCTGAATTTCAACGCACATTCAGCTTTCCAGAAGATTACTGGCTTTCGCATGTTACGTGAAATTGTTGCCCTATTTGACAAAGCCAATAAGATTCCCGCTATTGTAATGTTTGATGCCTATTGTTGATCTGCAGACAGCTACGTTGTGTCAGACGTACATCTGACAATCATATATGTTGCAAGAAACTACGGCGTTTTCAAGGGTATGTTGGCACAAAACATTTTCGCGATATAGCAGCATCTCTATAGAGGAGGTGACTAACCAAGATTAAAAAATGCCACCACTTGTCTGAAACGTTTCGCCATGGCACAGAATATTTAGGAATACAGAAGTGAAATAGCCTACAGGTCAGCGAACTCAGTCACACACGCCAGCAAAATGGCTTCCCTGGCCAGCAACATGGGTGGATACGCCTACGGCCAATCAGCGTAAGGCGGCTGCCCTGCTAGCCGGTAGCTAGGCCAATTGGAAACTTGCCGTAACATGCAGGAGCCAAACATACACAGGGCTGGTATTAACAAACTCGGGCAGCCAATATACGGTAAAGTTCGCCAGTATCAAAAGAACCGCCACGTCATGTCACGTCTGTATTACTATGTAGTATGTGGCCATGGCATGAAATAGATTAACTTTACGGCGAGCTGCTTGTCTTCAGGCTTCCAGCGGCAGAATGTTTTATCCAAATATCGTACACGATAGGCACGCTTAGATCTGAGCATTTGTATTTGAATAATCCGACCACTTTGCTCAGTTGTCGGAGCTCCTGGCTGCTGTGCCAGGTTCGAATCCCGGTCGTGGAGGTCAATATTCACAGTTGCCTCTCCTGATTCAGAAGTGGGTAATGTGAGGTGAGAGGGTTTTAAGGTCATTTAACAACGAGGTCTTAAGAGTTAGTGGACGCCAAATTGTTTGTTACGTTCGAGGCACGGAAACGTGGATGGCTACAAGTCGAATATAACTAGAGACCGGAAAAATTAGCGTTTTCTTTTGCTCCAAGCTATAATTCCAGTAACTGTAAGTTGATGCCACTTTCGCAATTGGTCCGTGACTTATTTGACACTTCCTGTAAGTCGCTTAGCCAATAGTACAGAAGCAACTACATATCACTGCGTCATCGAGCAGCTAATGAGCAGATAATGTCTGCTTGAATACACACATGTTCTTGGAGACTAGCCTATACGCCAGTTAACCCGCGAATTTTTCTGGTCTCTAAATATAACACATCCGTCGAACACCTCATCGCTAGAGATGATGGTACATCGCGAAAATTTTTTGCACCAACATAGCCTTGAAACCACTGACACACCGTAGCTGTCTGCAAACCAATAACAGGCATAAAATATTACAAGAGCGGGATTCTTATTGGCTTAGTCAAATTGGGGCAACAGCTCCACGTACAAGCAAAAGCCAGTTATATTTTCATAAGCTGAGCGTATGTAGAAGTCTAGCAAATAGTCAAGTTTTCCCGCGATAAACCATCATCTCTACTCATCGCCTCTAGGCGCGGAGAACTTAACTATCGCGCAGTGTTTCGTAGAAACCGTTTTACAGTGGGACTTCAAGCGATGACCCGGTTATTTTATTTGTGGAAATAACTGTATGTGGAAAAGTCCAGTGCAGGTTTCTATGATTTAGTTTTCCTATACGGTTGATGTTTTCTCACCTACAGCAACGTGAAAAAGTAATTTTTAGCACTTTTGAGGAGGTTGGGAATCACGTTTTTAATTAGCGGACAACATTTTAAGACCATAGGGACACAGTTTGAAGGGATGTGTTCTTTTCGTAGATAAACACATTCGAAACATGTATAATACATATACAAGAACAAATACTTACCGTATCACTATACATCACGTCTCACGCACAAGGTCCACTAACTCTTAAGAGTGTGAGGTATATATTTCAGCACTAAAAGCATCGGTTTACAATTGTAGGTTTTCGAAACCAACTTTCAAAAATAAAAAACAGCAATCCCAGACAATAGTTGCCAACAACTTTCTGAGCAAAATTTTTCTCCAGTAACGTGCATCTGAAGAACAATCTCTGTCGCCGAAATCTCGTACATTTAATTGCGGTGCAAGAGATCACGCTTAATAAACGCATCATTCTGGGTAAATTTTTGCTCATGAAGTTGGCATATATAATGATGAAGGATTGTTGTTTTGACTTTCAAAAATTGTAGATCTCAATTGTAGAACTCGACGCTTATTTATCTACCACTTCATCTTAAGAGCCGATGAGGGTGAAGTGAGGTGAAAGGACAATGCATCATCCGTGTCCTCACCGGGATTCGAACCCTGGACCTCTATCACACTAGACAGGTGCCTAAACGATTACACTTCTTTTTTTATTTATATTTAAAATACAAGGGCTTGGCTATCGCCTCGCCACTGCATCAAACATTCCCTCCATTTAAGATGGCAAATACCTACAAGTAATCCCCAGTAACTTGTATTGTGTAGATTGTAAGTGTAAGGTGACTTCTGGTACTCAGCCAAGACGAACACAAACACCCAATTCTTAGGGCCCGATAGTTTTCGCGAAAATATTTTTGCCCCCACTCTGTTTCAGTGTCTTACGTGCACACCTGCAGCTCAACTTCATGATTATTGGCAGAGTGTTTTCGTGCACGGTTATTATTCATTTGGCTGTGCCAATCAGTACATGAATAACTGTGACACAACACGTCTGTGATTTGTGGGTTTAACCTCCAGACGTTGTATGTTAAGGCACCCAATCACTGATCACAAAGCACAGATGCAGGTTTGCACGTGAGGCACTGGAACAGAGTGGGGGCAAACATCTTTTCGCGAAAACTACCGGGCCTTACCAATCCTGAACCTGAGAAAGTGACGTTAAATGTCACCTCCCCGGCCAGGAATGGAACCCGGGACTCTAGGCCCAGCGGCCAGGAGCCAGTGGCGCCTCGTGGGTTGTTGCCAGGTAGGACTGCAGTTGCCAAGAGCTGTACAAGGTTGTGCGCTGGTTTACTCTACAGCCACTGACACGCTGATGTGCAGGTGTCCCTTACTACTGAGTGGTCACAAAATATCTAGTAGCCGGCAAATCTTTCATGGTTAGGACCCGGTAGTTTTCGCGAAAAGATTTTGCCCTACTTTGTTTCAGTGTCTTACGTGCACACCTGCATCTCAACTTCATGGCTATTGACAGAGTGTTTTTGTGCAGAGTCGTTATTTATTTGACTGTGCCAATCAGTACACGGATAACTGCGACACATCACTTCTGTGATTTGCGGGTTTAACCTCCAGACGCTGGGTGTTACGGCATCCAATCACTGACCACGAAGCAGAGATGCAGGTGCGCACGTAAGACACTGAAACAAAGTGCTGCAAAAATCTTTTCGCGAAATTTTCTGTTCCTACTAATAGGTAGAGACATCCGAAATTCGCGTTATTTTCTGACAGCTGACTAGACTCCAAGTGACTATACGCTCGCCCGACGTCTCCCGCTGGCCTATATTGTCGTGACTTGCTGGGGAGAATGCTCGCATAATTTTTTCATAACTGTGCGTCAAAGGCAAAATTTTCATGTTAAACTGCAACGTAAATAGTGGAAGCCAGTTGACTTGCTTAAACAAAAAAAATTCACAGTGAAATAACATGACTTCGGCTATCAAATACATATGAGGAATACGTACAGTGAACTACTTTTGTATTTAAAAAATTGTTGAATTGGCACATTATTTCCTTTTTAAGATTCAAAATAGTACGTTGTGAATTTATAAATGTTAGGTTACGTAGCACTGGTAGGTTATTTCACTGTGAATCATTCCATTTGAGTAAGTCTATTAGTTTTCAATTTGTGCACGGCAAGGTAACGTGCAAATATCAACTTTTGCGCACCATTTTGAGAAAACTATGTATGTAAGCTAAAATTGCTTCATAAGAGAAACCTGTACTCACAATTACCACCTTAAAAACTAACACTATTTCATGAAAACACAAAATTATTATTTTTTACCACCTGTACGCCCGTAAGACAGTGCTAAAAAGTGTACAACTACCGAAAATTAAGCTTAATTATTAATAAATCTTCACTTTTTTTTTTGTGAAAATCTCATGTATATGTTTTAGCTGAAAACTAAACATAATTCAAAACGTGCCGAAAATGAACATCCAGCCTAAATTACCAACATAAAATAAAGTTTGAAATGAAACTGACCCCGAAAAATCTGGAGGAAAAACATTCCATTATTTTTAAGTAGACGATTTCAATAAGTGTGTTATTAGAAACACTATCCACGATTTCTATGTGCATAAGAAGATAGTCACAGCTATTTCAAAACTGTTGTTTATAATGAAAACCGATATTGTACAATTGTTTTAGTCTTTTATTTTATTGTTTTTGCTGTAGCTATATTTTCAATATCAAATCCGAATGATCTTACCTGATTATTAGGTTGACCATAGTAGTAATTATATTTTTTCTATCTTAAAAAAAACGTATATTCATAGAAAACACAATTTGGTATAAAATATCACGAACAATGTTTCAATCCCGGTTACTATTTGCAATTTTAATATTATTCTCAATGCAACTAAAAATATGGGTCTAAATGATGTAGCGTAAATAGCTATTTCAGGCCCTATAATTCACTAAATGTGTTGCCGAGTGTTAAAATAAGGTAGATCATTTTTTTATTTTACTGATCGTGTATATTTAGTAGTAAAATTTTTCTTGTTTCCACGATAGCGCACCCTGGACCTCTTGCTCAGACATAATGATGCCTCCTCGCCTTCACTTACCCGCATACCTTTCAGGACCGCTCGTCTCTGTCGCGTACAGTACTGGTAAGTCGTAACTCGTCGAACTGCTCAACCTCGTATTCAAGTCGGAAGTGATTAACCAAACAGGTGTGTGTACATGAGTTCAATTAAGTGAAATCCGTTCTTGGCGATAGTAACTTGTAACGGAAACCCTTGCAACATATCCGCTGAATGGCAGCCAATTAGTGAAGATGGAAAGTTATCGCCTTCAAGTGCATTTGCATAAATGGGCTATCTTAGTTATCTGCCTCACTGTTTCTGACGGAAGTCTGCCCTAACTAGCTTTATGATCCTCGGTTATTCGTCTAGTTAGGCTGTTTTGATTCTACTCCAAGAGTCAGATGTCACTTGTGTCAAGTGCCACTTGTTTAACTTCAATTCGTAAACAGTAAAATAAAAAATACTATACTACTTTTTATCACTGTTTATAAGTTTAATTTAACGCATAAAGAAAATTTAGCGCAAAAATGTTTTTAAAAAACACAATAAATTGGTTGTACAAGAAAAAATGGATTTATTTATACTCTAAAACAAATATTATGACTTAACAGGTTTATGCACCTGACGCATGAATGGTGTTGTAGCGTGCCGCGCCTATTATTTTCTACGCGAAACACCTAAACTTTTATTCACAATATGTTTATCTATGATAAGAAAACGCGGTTGAAATTAACCTTCTATCATTGTCAAATGTAGACACATTTTTTTTTACTCATAACCATGTTTCCGAATACGGGATGGGTTGGCAGCCAGTCCATCGCCAAACATCAACCTGGAGTGCAAGAGATGAATGAACGATGATATGAAATGAGACCCAACAGGTTGTGCAGCGAAGGAATGCAAGGGCAATGAAAGTGGGAGTACCTCAGAAAATTCGCCGGCCAACGACAACGTCCGCCACTTTTTCCACATGCGAAAATCCGGGACCAAACCCCTCCGGGGATCATGCCCGAACTGCCTTGGTTGTAGGCGAGTGGTCTGTTTACTCGACCACCGCGGCCCCTAAGTTTACTCGAAATAAATACGTTAACTTTTTTTAAAATTCTTAGATGTATGACAAAATATACTTAGTAGCGACGCAATATTTTAAGAATCGCTTCGAAAATGTATCGTAGCGAAACCTGTTGTTTGTAAATCCCTTTCGATAACTCTCGTATGTGCAATTAGAATACTATGTGTGGCCGACTGGGAACCTGACCTTTGAGAACTAACTCGTTTGTTAGAAACATGAGCGTCCAGGAGAAGGTTCAGGAGCAAACTTATCCTTCTCCACTCGCCTTATTGAGAAGCCAGACAGACGACGGAATGAAATGAGGGGAAACCCACCAAGTTGTGTCATTTAGCGGGACCGTGCAGAATAAGGTGAAGGGAATTGAGGGGGGGGGGGAGGAATGAAGCCGCCAATATCTTACCAACTTTCCTGGAGACAAAAAACCGACCTCGTTTTGGCGTACGCTTCGGGCGGTATTCGAGCAACATGCACAGCTATATTATTCCAACTTTCCTTCGAACATTAACCGTTAGCACTACGCGGTTCGTACGACCTACAAGCAGACATCTAGCTGCAATACCTCTTTAATCTTAATATATAAAAATTAAGTGTCCTGACACACTCACTCACTCATCAACGCATAGCCCAAACCGCTGGACCGAGAACCATGCAATTTTGAGGGAAGCTTCCACTTGCCCCGTAGGCACCCACTAAGAAAGGATTTTTCGAAATTCGATAATTAAGGGGGTGAAAAGGGGTGAAATGTGTTTTAAAATAATCCTTGATATCTCATTAACCGGGAATGCTATCATAAATTTTTTAACTTCATAATATTGCCCATAGAAATGCATATTCGCAATTTTTTCGATTTTGCAAAATACGAAAATTAAGGGGGTGAAAAGCCGTAAGATATGTTTTTCATTAATCCGTGATTTCTCCTAAACCATTTCAGATAGTGAGGTGATTTTTTTAAAACTATGTTTAAGTAAATATCAAAAAAGTATTTTTACAATTTTTCGAAATTCGTCCTTGAAAGCTCATAAAAAATAAAACGTGTTTTTAATTAAGCCCATTTATCTCCTAAACCAGTGGAAATATTGAAATGTTTTTTGCTTTAAAATAACTCTTACGTAAATATAAAAAAAAAGTAGTTTCAGGATTTTTTTTAAATTCGTCCTTGAAAGCTGTTAAAAAATTAAAATGTGATTTCAAATAATCATCTGTACCGCTTATACCCGTTGAGATATGGAGATGATTTTTTGATAAGAATGAATCTTACGTAAATATCTACAAATCAAATTCAGGTTTTTATGAAATTCGAAAATTAAGTAGGTGAAAAGCAGTAAAATGTTACAGTCTCCCGAAAAAAGAGAATGGTCACGGAGAAATAATTCAACAGTCTTTTCTTTTTGCCAACCTACTCATAAATAAAACACCTTTGGACTCATGCGAAAGAATTATCACGACATGCCTTTAACATTCACTCAGGTATTGTATAAAGTTTGTGGTGTGGAAGGGGTGGGTTACGGGTTCGTATCCCGAGCAAGACTTTGCGATGGGAATTACTATGACATCATACCAGCATATTGTGCGCGCTCTTTACACTGAACTAAGACAGTTAATTATAGTTCACTGTTATTGAGTACGCCAGCTGTTAAATGCCTTCATCACATATTTTATCCAGAGTTACTGTTTACATTACGTAATTTCACGCGGTCAACGCCGCAGCCGGCTGGCTAGTTAGTTTATATAAATGGAGTCTTATTGAGAGTTTTGTCAAATTTATGAGTACATATTTTGCCAAAGTAAAGTTTTCTTTTGCATAAACTCCTGCACCGGTACCAAAAGTGCAGTTATCATAATTGGCCTTATACTATTCTGTTAAGACAATAGTTTCAAACCATAATTTCACTACAAAATCAGTAGTTTATATATCAACATTTTGTTTGTATGTTAACTAACTAATAAAACGTTTGAATTCGCGTGAAATTATTTTCATATTCTTGTAACAGCGGATAGTTTCGACTGTGCAAAATTGTTTTGAAACAATAAAATAATTTTGTGGGAATTATTTTCAGTTAACGTAACATTTGCAAGTCAACAAGTAGGACGTATTGTGTTTTCAGTCGTAAATTTGCAGTCAAGGGATTTGTGGTCGTCCAAAAAAAACTATTAACGTGGCATTTGCGCTCAACACGTTTGCACATCATACACTTTTCTCCCCTGTCGTAGTTTTCTCCTTCACCACTTCTATACACTCCCTCCTTCATCATACGTTACTTACTTATTTGCAAGGTGTCGGGCGTCAAAATAGTTACATGGTTATCTTTGCGTCAGTTTTGAAGCGTGGCGAGTTTTTCTGCATGAAAATTGTTCTTGCTCTCTTTGTGTTACTATACACAACTTCAGTCAACATCGGAAGAACTTGTGGTGGTGTAAATCACCAACGCTAGTACACATGGATGAACATAAACATTATAGTCGCCCACGAACAGGTAAAGTAATAACCTTTACGCCTCGTCAACAGCGAGAGAATTAGAGATGACGACACGATTTGACACAGTGACTAGAACTGGAAGATGAAGAGGCTACCACGCCCTTAGTTAAAGAACCATCCTTGGATTTTACAAACTAGGACAATGTAACAAGCCATTAAAATTCAGTGTAAATAACTGTGTGTACCAATGCTCAATATCTCTGAACAAACATTTGATTAATAATTAGAAAATCAGACATGCGAATTTGCCAACATTCTAGAGTGTGACAATGTGGAAACTGTCAGAGGAGAAGCAAGACAATGCTATATAAAATCTCAGCAGCAAAAAACACTGATATGATTTTATCATGAACGTAATATAAACTCTGTCAGGTGGAAGCTCAATTTTGCTTCTCAAGACTGATTACTAGTTACCTGTACAGTTTGCGTTAATTTCCGTTTCGCATAACTTCGGTAAATATTGACCGTTCTGAAGGCGCGAACTTTTTGAGATGGCTATTCTATAATTTCTACTGCAAATTCTGTCTTGCATTGTGAAACACATTACAGACTATTAACAATTATTGCTCATAAAATGCTGCCAAATTTAACCGAAGCTATACGAAACAGAATATAACAGACTAAACTTCAATATCGTCTACATACTAGAGCACAATATGTTATTCCATTGGCCAATGTGTTGTTGTTTAGGCGTGTGACCTATCTACAGAAGATTGGCCACAGTACCATGGAAGCGTTCTCCACGGCTGGCGACATCGTCGGCCAATGGAAGACGTCGAACGAACCTACAGTAATTTGGAGTCTAATCTGCTGCCGAAAAAAATAACGTGAATTTTGAATTTCTCTACTGATTTTACTCAAGTGAAGTGATTTTGGTCAGCACTCAACATGTATGTCTTAAGCGCTGCTGAGGAGTTATATGACGTGAGTTTGGAACAGCGCCGGAATGAAGGGGCGAGAGAAACGGGAGACCCCCAAAAAACCCGTCGACTAGCGGCATCGCCCGACACGATTCCCAAATACGGGGACCAACACAGCTGGGAATCGAACCTCGATCGCCTTGGTGGGAGGCGCCAACCGCGGTCCAGATCGTACTCAAGTTTCTGAGAAGATGAAACTAGGATTTGTGGTTAACATTCACAAATCTTGACTCAAAGAGGCGGTTTATTCGTACACAGATTTTGAAAACAGTGCAAACAGATGTTCGTCGTGCATTCTGAGATTTGAAGCGCTGACGAAGAGGCAAATTTCCATCCAGTCTTAAATGCCATGCCGGTGTACTATTCACACACTACGTACAAATATATGTTACGTAAGCTGCAGACCGAGCGAGGTGGCGCTACGGTAAAAAGTTAGGCTCACATTCGGGTGGACCCAAGTTCGATACCTTGCTGCTGCCATCCTGACTTCGTTTTTCCATGGTTTCCCGAAATCGTTTCAGGCAAATGCTGGGATGGTTGCTAAAAAGAGGTTATGGCTGATTTCCCGCTTATCTCATGTCCTTGTGTACTGTTGAACGTATCCGTTTCTAATGACCTCGTTGTCGACGAGACGTAAAGACCATGGCCTATGATACAGAAACTTATTTGTAAGTTTGCGCCATCAACACTTTGAGACAGTTGTTTACAAAATGAGTAGTAATTAGACTGTCAATGCTGTAGCGTAAAACCAAAAAGCTTGACTAGACGCGAAATTACAAGGTGCCTTGTATCTATGCTGAACACCTGTATGTAGGGATGGCGTACAACCTTGCTAATAATAATCTTGGCGTATTGTTCAGCTACTTTGTAGAGCAATGGCTGGTAAACACTTTGTACTGTATGGAACTCTGGAACCTAGGGTAACAAGACATTGGGCCAAAAATGCCGGTGAAGAATGGAATAAAAGTCGTACGAACCAAGAAACGAAGAACACTTTTTTTCTGCTTAAATGCTTTGTTCGGTAACTAATATAGTGATAACTAGAGGCACGATTATTTAGCGTATTCCTGATTTTGGTTTTCCAGGGTTTTCCGAAATCCCTCCAGGGATGCTGGGTTGGTTTCTTAAACAGGTCCTGGCCTTCTACCCCTTTCCTTATTTACCTCTATCAAGGTCTTGTAGTGTTCAAGAGAACGAAAAAGTGACCAAAGGCCTGGAATTTGTAAAATTTAAAATACTATGTAATGATAATAACAATAATGGTTCAAAAAAGGCAATGTTACGGATGGAAGCAATAATAAGCTGTTTACGACGGAAGCATGTGGCTCGCTGGGGGTTTGAGTGTTGAAGGGAGGGGGGGGGTTGCAGCCCTGAGGGAGACTGTGTGCTACACGGTGTGGCCACCTCGCAGCACACAGCATCCGGCATCACGCTTTCTCTCGCATGTTTCGCTAGCACCGCTATACGTTACGCCCCCTCCCCTCTCGACCTTCCGTGTCCGGCCTCCGAAATTACCTGCGTCCTTACCGCGCCATACCTTCGGATACTGTTGTCTGCTGGTGATACCTCCATCCACATCCGCCTTGACTTCTAAGGTTCACTTTTCAAGGCCCGGTGTTATATATATATATAAAAGCACTACTACTCATCGTTAGAGACACTGGAAAATCGCGGGTATAGTTAACTGTTTGCTAGGCTCCAACGTGATGTATATAACGCTGAATGTTTTGTATCAACATTGGCTATCACTTGTTTGTAGCATTTTTTCTCTCTACAACAGGCCCAGTTAGAACTGCACAGCTTGGACACACAGCGTGTGTGATTTGTCCCTAAACTGTTCACACATGTCACGGTTAATATAATACAGTTTATTGGAGACTAGTTTTTACATGTTCGCGATTTTCCGGTGTCTCTACTCATCATGTACCGGCCAAACTATTGCTTTTAGAGGTATAGTTTACTGACGAAAAATATTTCTAGAGACGTTAGAAGTAGTTGTACGTAAATTAAATTGTAGTTTTCTAATTTCAAAATTTTTCGTATTTCGTTACGTAGGGTTACGTTGGTTACGTCGGTTTAGGTTGGTTTTCGTTAGTTTTGGTTAGGTTCTGTTATTTTATTATTAAGTTTTCAATTTTTCGTTAGATTATGTAAGTTTACGGTAGGCCTACTTACCCTTACTTAAGGTAACCTAACCTAACATTGCCTAACCTAGCGAAAAATTGTAAACTTAATAGTAAAATAACTTAACCTAACCTAAATTAACTTAAACTAACCTTACCGTAACATAACCTAACAAAAAAAATTTTCAAGTTAGTAAACTAAGAGTTTTCTTTACGTACGACTTCTTATAACGTCTATAGAAACATTTATCATAGTAGAGACAGGAATTTTTGGTGAAAATATTTTTGCAGCACTGGCTATTGACAGAGTGTTTTTGTGCAGAATCGTTATTAATTTGACTGTGCCAATCAGTACACGGATAACTGCCACGCAACACGTCTGTGATTTGCGTGTTTAACATCCACACGCTGGGTGTTACGGCGTCCAATCACTGACCACATAGCAGAGCTGCAGGTGCGCACGTAAGGCACTGAAACAAAGTGCTGCAAAAATCTTTTCGCGAAATTTCCTATCTCTACTCATTAGTAAACAAGTAAAATCAATAGTTTGGCCGGTACAAGATGAGAAGTGATTCTTGATATTTATTTATTTTTACTTGAAACTACTTAAAATTTGTTCAACGTTCGTCTACAGTGTTGCTAATTAATACAGAGTGTACATTTCCCCATTGGCCAGAGTTACTTCTGATAATTATGCAGGCCTATGTAAAGAGGGGAGCTATAAACGGCTGACTTTACAGTGTATGGGTTATATGCATCACCGTTGTATACGACAAGTTGATATGCTCACGTAAAAGAGTCAGCCCACTCTGAGTATGCGAACAAACACAAACGTTACGACGATATCGGTACCATGTCCACGCACATACTATCTGCAGTAGAGGCTATTCACAGTAATACGAGGTCTTTTTTAAGGTTCCCGCCTTGGTGCACGAATTTTGCTCATTCGATGCCTAGAAGTGCGGAAGTGGTTAGGACGACACAGCACGCCTCACCCGTGCCTTTAGACGCAAGTCCCTGAACTAACGTGCAGTCTCCCCGTCAACAACTCGTTTCTATTAGACATTCAAAAGTGACACTATAATTTTATGACTTGGTATTATAGACCTGAAAAATTAGCGTTTTTTATTAGGCGCAGTTCCAGCAACTGTAGGTCTGTATCACTTTCACAGTTGGCCGTTGACGTACTCGACACTTCCTGGAAGTAACCGAGCCAGCAAAAAAACTGTAAAATAATACGTGTCAAGCACTCGGAACTGGCGCAAGGACAGCAACTAACGTAACAGATGCACTAACTTTGGCTTTAAGTTTAATGCGATAATATATTTAGAATGCAAGCTTTTCTTGACCTTTTATAAAGCACTGCCTTGAGTTGTTCAAAAGTTCTATCTAAGTACTCAGAATTGTCTGAAGTAATTCGTAAAATGATATATTTCTATTTTCAGAATATTTTAAAAAACAAAAATGTTCCAAACAATACAATTAATTAAAATTTTCCTCTAATTTTTTATGTTACCCCGTTTTTATGCCGCTTGCCCCGCATTGCCACCACCTCCCCCCTCTTATTTTTAAACACAGATTGTTTTGTCAGAAACCTCCGCACGCCGCGCTCAACTGATCAAAGTGTCATTGCGATTGGATGAACGGTGTAGGAAGGCATGCGTTACAAACAGATAGATTACATTCTTGATGCGTATGCACCGCTTCGTAACAAGGTAGTCTGTCTCACATTCGAGGCTGGGTCTCGATTCTCTTTCAATAAGTGCACAGTTACAAGTTTAATGCATGCAGAATCGTCCCTAGCAAGTAGTAAATTCTGTGGTATTCTTAAGACTCATCAGCAACAAAGCGAATTCTGCTACCAGACTTCATAACGTTGCGCATATATGGATACAGGAGGTTCACGATAAGGTCAACGTTTTTGAAGACCATTTTGCTTATAATAATGATGATGATGATAATGATGATAATAATAATGAAATTACTTATAACTGGGATCTTCAGATGTTACCTGTTGAGTGCGACATAGTAATTTTATTGTCACTAAGGGTGATATGTTTATAAGTTATGTAAAGCTGGGTGGGAAAACTCACTTTCTGAGGGGAGAAAATTAACCAGGGTTTCTAAAGTGCTCAATTCAACCCGAACCATATATTGTCATTTAGATAAACATGACCTACGCTAACAATCAAATGAGAAACATGAACGAGACCGAAACCAGTCTACTGCAGTGAGGTTAGTTTGTCCCCACGATATTTTCGCTCAAGGCAGATTTATTGCGTGTTCTTTATTTATTTGTAATTTAATCTGCCCTTGAAAAGCACAAGGGTTTTATAGAGATACACGGGGAAACGGTGTAAGAGCCAGCCAGGTCTTGTATAAGGAACAATCTCAAGCATTCGTCTGAAGTGATTTTGGAAAACCCCGGAAAACCGAAATCAGGATTGCCGGAGACGGTGATCGAACCCGGATCCTACCTAATGCGATTGGAGTGTTTTACCATTTATCCACCTTGCTACTGCATTTCCGTCGAAGGTAACTTCTCAATTGAATGATTTTATGCAGAAAGAGACCATCTCACATTTGATAACGTAGAACATAACTTTGTCACTAAGTAAAACACATTTGTTATTTTGTTAATTAGTAAGTATATTCTCATGTTCAAATACCCTGCCTCTGTTTGGCTTTGGTTGATTAGATACTGAAGATTTAACGTATAATACTTCAGGTGCTTGTTTTTTGTCTCATTTACGTTTGTGGCATGGATGCCTTTTGCATAACATCATTTAATTATTTTACTTGTTCTATCAAGATCTTGAGAAGTCCATGTAAATAAATATCATGTATGGAGGATTCCCTATGGCAGGCGTATGCCACGCTCTGAATAAGCGGCGGAATGATAAGGATGGGAAAAGTGTCAGTACCCTGAGAAAACCCGCTGGCAAACTACGACGTCCGTCACGTTTCTCACACGCGAAAACCTGGGAACGGCCCCACCGCGAATCGAACGAGGATCGCTTTGTGAGAGGCATGCCATCTAACCACTGCGCCAACGGGAACCTATGTAATGTGAATAACAGGAAATATATTTCCATCAAACATAACATAGACACGCCATGCGCTATATCCTGTAACCAGTGTTCAAATAAGGGTAACAAACGCTTCAGCAGCCTCTGCTAAGCTGGTCTCCGTACAGTGCTTATTCGAATCTGTAAGCTCCAGTAATAATCCAGTACACTGTTCCTTATTGTTTCTATGTTTATTAACGTCATAAAGAAACCAGTCAATGGTACATGTACAGTAACACCGCCGTCTACAGACACAGACAGCGTCTACAAACACCCACTGGTCAAGAGGAAAACGGGGAGAGGGCAATATAACGCGAAGTGTGGTTGCAAAAAAGTTACACTACCACGAGCTCCCGTTCTCTTTTGCTGACCGGTTTCACTGTCATTAAGCTACTTCTGTGAGATCAGAAAGTGTTCCGACTTGGCTGAACAGTCCTGAAATCGTACTTTACTACAGCGTTTTAAGGGTATGTTGACACACAGTATTTTCGCGATATACAACTCTACCTATCAGGAATGTAATAATAATGTGAGAGTAGTGAAAAACGCCTACTTACCAATAAGTTGAAGTATAGGAGGTATGCTGATCGCGTAAATTAGGTTTACCTCTCACTTAAAATGCCACTGAAATGTATGTACTCGCGGCGATATATGCACGACTGAATAATTATTTGTGTCTTCATGACAGATTTACTTCAATTACATAATTGTACTTATATATTACTAATTACCTCCGAATAGGTACTTAATGGTGTTACATGTCTCTAAGATCGGCAAGTCTCCAATGTCTTTGGCACTGTACAAATAATCTAACTGTTTCCGTGTTTTAAGTATAATAGTACTAACAAATGACTTCTTACAACCGACCAATATCGGAACAGTAGTTGATTTCATTGGCATTATTGTCGGTAAAATATACTTATCAATATGATACAGCCTACTTACAAAGTTTGTAATACATGTATGTGTGTATGTGGCCGATATGCTGTGCCTTTAATGATTTGGAGCAGTATAAGCTTGCATAAACTGTAAACCCTTCGTTCCAGAACCAACCAGTGCACGACTGAGTCAACTAGCGTGCTCGTTAGAAATACTCCAGATAAATCTGGAGGACGGTAGGGAAGCTTATAGAACGTGTACTCCATCAGCAATCCCAAGTATAGTGTCAGACGACCGAGAGTTACTCGAGTAAAGTTACACGGCTTGACCACAAGCCAGTGTATGGGAGTCTTCAGATCACCTATGTGACGTATTTATTTGCACTAAGCGAGTACTCTGTCACTATAAAATTATTTTGAGAAATTTGACAGCAGGCAAGGTTCTGTGTATTGTCGTACACACAGCAGCCAAGTTATTTGTTTAGAAAACATTTTGACTATCGCTTTAAAAATTGTAGTTAACCGCGATAAACTACGCAAGATTAGCGCATCATATCACATAAATATAACCATTAAACTCACTTTTTGTTTAAATGTTTGTTATCAATGGTGTGTACACATATCATACCATATTGTTTTCGTCAATGTTCGAGTTAATAGCTAATTAACGTTTCAGTGCCTTACGTGCACACCTGCAGCTCAACTTCATGATTATTGGCAGAGTGTTTTTGTGCAGAGTCGTTATTAATTTGACTATGGCGATCAGTACGCTAATAACTGCATCACAACACGTCTGTGATTTGCGGGTTTAACCTCCAGACACTGTGTGTTACGGCGTCCAATCACTGACCACAAAGCAGAGATGCAGGTGCGCACGTAAGGCACTGAAACAAAGTGATGCAAAAATATTTTAGCGAAATTTCCGGTCTCTAATTATACGTTAGGTTTGACCCGCAGAGGTACAGTTGGCATATGTTTTAACTTATTTTCTAACGACGAAGCCTTTTATGCACTTGGGTGTCTCCGGGCACTAGAATCGCATACGTTATCATGCTTAATGCCATCCTGTTTGCCGCATGTAATACGCCACTATTTTTGAACAAGTTAGATTGTAAATTAAGATCAACATACACATTCATCAAGAGACCGATTAGATATCGTTAGCTTATGAATACAACGTTATATTTACCCTTGCGTTGCGCTTGGTTGCACCTGGTTCCGCATTACACACGTGCATATAGAGATGCAATATGTCGCGATATGGCAGCAAAGTGAATACAAAATAGTTAGAAATCTGCGCCCAACAAATGCATCTGCGCAAGTCTATTTGCCCTGGTCTCGTATACGCAATCGAAGAATAAATACATGATAGTATTCAATTCCAACTACTGCTAAGAGGTGCATGTGAAGACCAGTTTAACTTGCTCTGCGTTGCGGGGTTGCAGAAACACAGGTAGTGATATTCAATATGCCCCTAGGACTGGTGGTGTAGGATCTTGTTTGTAGATGTACAGACCATGTCTTGTAGAACTTTCCCATGGTAGCAAGTATGTTTGCTCGTGAAGCAGCTTACCTTACACTCCGGAGATCGCGTGTATGCTCCCAGCTGGTTGCACCGCAGGTGGTTCTGCCAAGTGGATTTATATCTCTTTCATATAATTACGTTAAGTCACTAATTTCTTTCAAAGCAGGTGGGTTGGTAATAGTGCTTAATAAGGCTGCTTGCCCAGACCGACGAGCGGTGTGCAGAGCTCGGCCGTTAAAACATTATTCGAAAACTGCCCCAACGCGCATGAGTTATATCTACTTAGGGATAGCATTGATAGAACGTTATACGTGTGTATACTAATTACACTTACACCAATACTTTTAAAAGCATATTTTCTGGGGGCGTAAAAATGTCGAAAATTTATGTTTTTGGGGTCCTTTTTAGGTACGAATATCTTGATGCCGAATATTTAAAAAGTTATGGACGCGTACAATACAACTTTATCTTTAACTAGCTGACCCTTTGCGACTTCACCCGCATGTGCTATAGAAAAGAGTAACTAACTAACTTGTAGTTACGTATTAATTGATGGTGTTACTATATTCTCTGTATATCTTTAAAACAACAAATACAAACAGCTTTATCCAGTCCACTTCGCTGAGCGTACTTTAATTGCAGAACATCTTTGTTTTTAATTAATCTTTATTTCTCTATAAAATTGCTGCCCGGCTAAGGCTTTGCCCGCGTGAAATTATGTAATGTAAACAGTAACTCTGGACAAAATATGTGATGTAGGCATTTAACAGCTAACGTACTCAGTAACAGTGAAATATAAATTGTCTTGGCTCAGTGTAAAGAGCGCGCGCAATATGCTCGTATTATGTCATTGTAATTCCCATCGCAAAGTCTTGCACGGGATACGAACCCGTAACCCCACCCCTCCCACACCACAAACTTTATACAATATCTGAGTGAATGCTTAAAGGCAAGCCGTGATAATTCTTTCGTATGTACAGGCTACAGTCCAAATATGTTTTATTCATGAGTAGGTTGGCAAAAAGAAACAACTGTTGAATTATTTCTCCATAATCATTCTTTTTTTTTTCGGTTGACTGTAACATTTTACTGCTTTTCGCATCCATAATTTTCGAATTTCATTAAAACCCGGTTTCAATTTATAGATATTTACATAAGCTTCATTCTTATCAAAAATTATTTCGATATCTCAACGGGTGTAAGCGGTACACATGATTATTTGAAAACACATTTTATTTTTTTGACTGCTTTCAAGGACGAATTTAGAAAAATCCTGAATTTTTTTTTTATATTTACGTAAAATTTATTTTAAAGCAAAAACCATTTCAATATTTCCACTGGTTAAAGGAGATAAGTGGGGTTGATTAAAAACACGTTACATTTTTTTAAGCGCTTTCAAGGACGAATTTAGAAAAATTCTAAAATGTTTTTTAGATACTGACTTAAGCATCATTTTAAAGAAAAAATCACCTCAGTATCTGAAATGGTTTAGGAGAAATCGCGGATTAATGAAAAACACATTTTACAGCTTTTCACCCCCTCAATTTTTGAATTTCTCAAAATCGAAAAATTCGCAAATATACATTTGTTTGGGAAATATTTTGTAGTTAAAAAAAATTATGATAGCTTTCCCGGTTAAGGAAATATCAGGGATTCTTTGAAAACACATTTAAGTCCTTTTCACCCACTTAACTATCGAATTTCGAAAAATCCATTCTTAGTGGGTGCCTACGGGGCAAGGGGAAGCTTCCCTCAAAATTTCATGCTTCTAGGTCCAGCGGTTTAGGCCTTGCGTTGATGAGTGAGTGAGTGAGTGTGTCAGTCAGGACACTTCATTTAATATATTAATATAATACGTCATAACATGAAAGTGTCACAAGGGACTGTCTCACATAGGCGAAAAGTTGGCCAGAAGACTGGACGCCAGTTCTGTGCCTTGCGCATAGAGGCTAGGGTAAGATGTGATACGCGTTCTGTGTCGTTCTTACAGCTTCAGCTCTTTCAGGTCTCGAACTCGCAAAACACTTCCACACAAGGAGCCACCTTAATGCTTCTTCTACAGCTCAGGCATTAGAGACGAAACCAGTTGCTCGAACAAACAGGTAGGCGGGTTGGAATTGCTTTGCCGTGTAGTTTAGATCCATCAGCATTCACTCACATGGAGTAATTTCGTGAAACTATGGAAAACGGAACTCAGGAATACCGGAACAGAACTCGAAGCCGTGTCCTCCCGAATACAAATTCCATGTGTTACCACTGAGCAATTTCACTAGGCCGTTTCATTCATTTAAACATTTTGGTTCCTCGACGTTTAGGTTAAGATCCTGTCTGAAACAGTATTATCAAAACTAATTTATAAAGAATTAAAAAAAGCAGTGAAGATTTCTTTCCTAATGGAGTCGAATGAGTGAGGTACCGCAACGTTAACATGCTGGAGTTGCAATCGGGAGGTCTTCTGTTCGATTTCTTGCTCCAACCATCCTGATCTCGGTTTTTCATGGTTTACCGAAATCGCTCCAGGTGAATACTGGGATCGTTCCTTAACAAAGTCATGACCGTTACTCTCAGATTCTATCACTGTGTCGATTTATGAGTCACCGTATCTAATGACTTCGCTGTCGACGAGACATAAAGCCAACCTAATGAAGCCTCGTCTCTCATTGTAGGTTTGCTTCAAATGACCGGATAATGGCGCATTTACACCGCGATCCGCACACGTGTGCCCGTCTAGTTGCCTTTAGAGGAGGCAGGATTGCACATGACCACCAGTGCTCAAGATTGAGATACGCTCAGTCGGTGTAATATATCAACTGACCTGACCACAACACGTTGTCTAGTGCAGCCATGTACTTCTGGCGACATTCCATATTCTGTTCAGACCCTCACGCATATGCTCACTCAATTGACCAACCACTGAGGGGATGTTATCCCTCAAAATCTGCAGCATACGGAATATTAGAACAACTGCCAGTAAAAGTCGAAACTCAGCGTGAAGAACGCTCTATGAGCCCAGACATACAGTATAAGCCCGCATTTCTACAGAATACAGTTGTTACAGTGGCAAAGTTTGTCCGAGACTGACGCGTGAGAACTCTTTCATCCAACACGAACAACCGTGCAGAAGTTGCCACCCCATTATTGTCAAACTGAGCTAGGTGATACAGTGATAACTCACGTGACTCTCATTCAGGAAGGCACGGGTTTGATTTCTGCTCCTGTCATCCTGATTTATGTTTTCCATGGTTTCCCGAAAACGCTCCATGCAAATGCTGGGTTGGTTCCTTAACAAAGGCCGTCTCCTCTCTTAGTTCCTGCCTCTGTATCAAGTTATGTATCACAGTCATTTGTGACTTTGTTGTCGATGAGACGTAAAGCCCACTTACCTTACCATCATCTTGATCTCGCTATGCCTTTTTTTAAATCACTCCGGGTGAATGCTGCGATGGTTCCTCACTATAAACCACGACCGATTATTTACCGTTTCTTGTTCATCTGAACACAACTACCTACCAGAATGGCCACAGTAACACTCCACTTACGATCTTACAGTCAGGATGCACAGCCGGTTCCCGCTTAATTCAACACTCAGATAACAGGGCACCGATAAAATATCACTACCTGCTATTTGCTGGAGCTCAATGCAGCTCTGGTGTAGAGCAATTAAAATTATGCTTCACTTGCACCTCTGGTCACAGTTCGAACTGAGTACACACCCGCAGTTTTAACTGCGCATGCGTGAGCAAATTGTACTTGTGCCGTAGTACTAGATAGACATATGTTCACAACAATTATGTACCCATCACGTGACATCTTGCAATTCTGTGCGAACGTATTTAATTCCACTGTAGCTCAGTCAGACGCAACGCAGGTATACACATTTCAGTTGCACTTACCAAAAAAAATCATTTTTTTGCCCTATGGCGGTTTAAAACATTATTACCGTCCGTGAATTATACGTTTCGGCGTTAACACTGACTCGAATACCTATGTTAATGTTGGCAAAAAAAATATGAAGCGTGCATTAATGTATTAAAAGTCTTATCTGAATTTTAATGTTTAAACTGGTGGGTGTTCGAACCTAATTAGTTTATTTTCGTTCTTATTGAACAAAAAATTTCGTTATACTGGCACGTTTCTATTTCTTACTGTGCTCCAATTGTTACTTGATTAGTCCATTGGTTCTATTAATTTGGATCATTGTTCATTTGAGTTGATACGATAGACTAATTAGTGAACGAATAAGCCAAGAATGACTTTCGAAAGTTTTCAATTCACTGTGAACCAATTACAGTATCACTAGTTGATATAATTCCGCTGAAACTATTCAAGGCCTCCACCTACACGTCACGTAGATTAAACTGCGAGTGTTCGTTGTGCAAAATTTACAGCAGTAAGTACTGCACGCGTTTAAATTGTTAGTAAGTTGTGCTTTAAACCAGCACTGGGATGTAACTTTCAGTGCGCAGTGAACACAATACTGAAGAACGCCCGAATTTCATTCCAGCTTCTTAAAATGTAGTTACTTAAGGGGGCTGTACAGCAACAACTTTAACTCTTTTAATACATTTTACGTTTGTACGAGATATGGTTTGTTTTGTAGAAAAAAATTGTGATTTTTTTAATGTAAAGAAAATTTTAAACTTTTATAGTTTTTATATAATGCCTGTCAAAGTCCAAATTCGCATAAAACGATTTTACACTAGAAAGGAAAACCAACTGACCTATCAAAATGAAATAATTCACTCTAAAGAACAGTGCCATGGGCTACATCAAAATATGTATAAAATACCTTTGAGTATCATTGTATTTATAAAAACGTACTGACTATGAAAATTTAAAAAATGAATTTTTAAATACAAAACAAATTCAATGCTATTTTTACGCATATCTTGGCGTAGCCTAACCCGTGACACTGTTCTTCAGTGTGTGAATTGTTTCATTTCAGTTAATCATCTGGCTTTTCTTTCTCGCATAAAACAGTTTCCTGCAAATTTGGACTTTGACATGTCAATATACAAAAACTATGAAAGTTAAAAAAGTATATTTACAGTAAAAAATAGTCACAATATATATCTACGAAACAAACCATGTATCGTAGAAATAGGAAAATTATCAAAACAATTAATATTTTCGAGGAACCGCCTCCTTAAAATATTGCAATGCTGTAGGAAGTGTATATATATATATATATATATATATATATATATATATATATATATATATATATATATATATATAAACTTCGATTTGTAATTTTTAGCACCAAACACATTGTTAAAGCACTCGTAACAGATGACATGGTTGATGAATGTGCGAAATCGTCATCCTTGCCGTATCCTTATCAATGTTCCTAGAACATGCAATAAGATCCTGGCAAAGAATCGCCTGAAACGGTTCTTCCTATGCAAGCAGTCTTTGTAGAGGAGCAGTGTGATACAAGACGTGACAATATGCACGAGGGTAGTGTAGTGCGGGTTGCCTACCTGAGCGGCTGGCGAAGACTAGGTGGCGGTGTTCCGTGGTGGTCGGCGCTGTGTGCCGGGCGGCGGCAGGTCGCGCGCCGCTTTATAGCCGGGGAAAGCGTTCGTTTCCCGGCCCGGGGGAAGTGCCTCTCCCCTCCCCTCTACACGTACAAATGCTCCCCGGCGACAAGGTCGCGTCGCTCTGCTTCCTTTCCCTACCGGCCAGGGGCAGTGGCGGGAAAACACCGCCTATCACCTCATGTGGGGGAAGATAACAATGACATGTGGTACTTACTATAGGCGGAACCTGAGGCTTAAGAGTGCGTTGTAGATAAATAAACGCTGAAAACATCAATTGATTTTTACGCTTTTTTCGTAGCCAATATGCATAAAATAGTCAATGACAATCCTAGATAATGGTGTTTGCCAACTTTATGAGTAAATATTTATCCAGAATTACTATTTCGCTACGCGTGATCTCTTGCACCGCAGTTAAATGCACGAGGTTCCGGCGTCAGAGGTTGTGTCTCAGAAGTTCGTAACACTGGAAACAATCTGGTTTAAAACGTTGGCAAAAACTATGGTCTAGGATTGCTATTGTTTAATTTTCGCTTATTGGCTTCAAGAAACCTACAGTTATAGTAATACTTTTAACGTTGAATTATGTACCACGCCCTCTTAAACAGGAGGGTTAAGTCCTCTTTAGCATTTATTAAAAAAAAAAAAAATTTGGACATGTTTTACATATTTTGAGCCAGCAAAAATTTTGTTGACTTTCTTTCGCCATACATAAACGTATATATGGTTGAGTGTACCTAACCTTATTCTCTGCGTACATTTGAATTTCTGTTTAATGGTTACTGCATCACGAATGTGGAACTATTATATCATAAACGTATTGAAATTATAACCGACCTTATAGTATTCATTACATAGATGTAAGATGTTTGTTTCCATTATTACACTTATGCATAAACTTACTTACGGATTGAAGAAATACTGATGTAACTATAAAACGAGGTTTTATTTAATAGCTTACACCCATGAATTTGTTGCTCTTGCGTTGTTTGTTTAGCAACTTTAAAATGTTCTATTAAATGATCGTGTTTAGAGGTTGTATGTTCAAATGAAGCGGCGCCTAACACTTGGATAAAAATAAATTTATTAAATACGTTTAAGATCTGGGCCTGCTGTTGCATTGGATTGCGTTGCGGTGAATCATAAATAATTTTCTTAAGGACTGTTAATTATCGGCGTGACAGACTGCTGGGACAGTTTGTTATTCTTATTGCGATTCACAACTGTTATGTTTTCTTGAAGCGCCTTGCAGGTGGTTAACAATTGTTACCACAACAAAGATACTACTCTAAACGTATGCCCAGAAAGTAAAATGCAGTGCCATTGAAAAGCAGGAAATTCATTTGTAGGTTTTGTCAGTAGCTAACTTAGTCGTACGAACATTAGACTTCAACTATACAGACATGTGTAAATATGCAGGCTGTCCAGAAACAACCGTCCGCATATTAAACACACCACGCGAATCCTGGCGTAAATTTGAGACGAAAATGTTAGTTACAAAATGTTGCAAGACGACATTTTACTTGCACAATGTAGCAACACTGCCCGGAGAAATTCCTCACTTGCGCTGCACATCCAGGTATTATTTTATGTATGTTACGTCAAATAAACGTACAATCATGTTTGGACAGCTCTGAATTCAAATCTGCACCCATTATACGCAAGTTAGAACTGTAGTAGTAAGATATATAAGAGGGGGCTAACTACAGTACTATGTTGCCACATTACGCAAGCTAAATGTAGTCGTATAACATTTTGTCATTAACATTTTCATCTTCAATTTAGCCCTGTATTCGCGTGGTGTGTTTACTATGCGGTTGTTTATGGACATCCTGTATATAAACTCTTACATACGTACAGACATAAGTAGTATGATTTAGCCGGTTCTGGGACATGGAGCCGGAGTGTGGCACAGTGTGGCACCACCCGCCATGTTGTGACGTCACGGCCCCGGCCGCCATGTTGGATGACCTTGACCTTTAACCTTGACCCTGACCTTGACCTTGAGTGTAAAATTACCAAAATTTTCCAAAATTTCGAAAATTTCAAAAAAATTTCAAAAAT